>CAESWR010002587.1:241886-258186 GCA_903171835.1 Mullus surmuletus | reverse complement strand
TGGTTCTTGCTAGTTCATGCTAACAGGCGTAAAAGCTTCTGAGGAGGGTAAACATCGACAATTCCAAAGACTTTAAATCCTGATTCTTTCCAAAGATTATTAAAGTTACAGCTCCTACTTCGGGGGAGACGATTAGCTCTCATTATGGGCTTTTGTATGAAATCTGCACCAAACTGTGATCGATGCTGAAGATCTATGCGGGGTCATGGTTGACCGAAGACCGCTGCTAATCCATTTGATTACGAATCTGTAATCAACAGACTCCGTCATAGTAAAGGCGGCAGTCGGTGCGTGATTTTTAATAAAAGACCAACACGAACAAACTATGTTGGTTTATAATACACACAAACACATATAAACACACACACAAACTGAAGCATAGCAAAGCGATAAAAGTGTGTCAGATCAATAAGTTAAACCAGCCATAGGTTTCCAGTGTTGTTGTTAGATCCATAGTCATTACGCTGAATATACAGTGGAGCATGGAGCTTTTTCAATAAGCCATAACACAACAGGCCTGGGGAATCACACACTCTCTGACTCACACACAACATGAGTTTGTTTTCAACACATTCTCTTCGCCATGTTCTGCACCTCCTTGATCCCCTTCCCACTGTTGGTCCTTCACACACTCTGTCTCTCAATTCCAAAAACATGAGGACGATGATGTTAAAATTAATCAGGTGGTTTTATTCCACCTCACTGCTCCATTGTCCGATACTGGAGCCTCATTCTGATTGAACATGACAGCTCTCTCTCTCTCTCTCTCCCTCCCTCTCTCGGTATCTCACACTCTGCTCGTCTTTCAGTTTCATTTCCAATCCCGCATGCATCATTGCTGTGAGTGGCACATGAACAACATCGCCAAAGCCGCCGCTCACAAAGAGAAATCATCAACAAACACGGGGAAAAATAAGCAAATCTGCCCATTCATGCATTCACCTTGCAATGTTTGACTCTCCCTCAATCTGTTTGTCGAGGCTTCCGTCCTCCTTCTCACTCCCTCCTTTCATTTATCACCTCATCCCATTTTTTAATATGAAATCACCTTTGGAAAACGCATCACAGCTCACAACATGCCTAATAGAGAGTAAATAGAAACACCACAGGTTTGTGGGGAAAAGCCCGGCTTGAGAACTCTTTATTCCGATTGCTGCGGGTGGAACATTTCAGAATAAAGCAACCACATTTCACTGCTCCTCTGCACTGCACTGCAGTGGCAGCGGGCTGAGGAGCTGTTCTCAGGCTTTGTTGTTTCCCGTCAAGGGTTTGCGTGAACAGGTTATTATGTTGTGTTGATAGGTGCTATTCAATATGCATGATTCTTTGTAATGCTTGCTTATATTATGGGTACAGAACGCAGGAGCGCGCACAGCTCAGAGCAAAGCCTTCACTCAGCCCTGCACCCTCTATAATCTGCCATCCTCTTAAATCTTTAAGACGCACTGGCATTATTTATTATCCACACCAATATGTGTAAAAAAATAAACTTACAAGTACATATGTTGAGTGAAAAAACGTTTTGCACATCGTCGAAGTCGAAATACTCAGTCATAAAAGCAAAAATAACATATAAATTCATGTAATTACAGTAAAGAATACCAAATATACTTTAACTTAGTTGCTCTGACGATGAACCTTCGATCCATGCCTCTGCCAATAATGCCAAATCAGCACATAAAAATAATCAACATAATAGCAGGCGAATCAGTCAGTTTGGCAACACTGGAAACAACCAATCAGAGAACAAACTCAGCTGCTGCAACCTCTCAAGTGTTGAACTGCCAATGAATAATCAACAAATCCCGACACAATGATAATGAAGATCGACAAAAGTTTTGGCGCCCGTCTTGTGCCTCCATCATTTCCCAAGTCCACAGCAGTGTGTGTGTGTTTGAGGATTTGCATACGTTTCGCTCTGTGTGCATGGATTAAAATGGTTTGATTTGGTGTGTGTGTGTGTGTGTGTGTGTGTATAGAGTCTTAAATTATTATGCCCCCATACATTTGTACGAAGTTGTGCCTTGTTTTCGCCAATCAATTACAATAATACTAAGTATGTGAAGCATGTGAGGTCTGTTATCGAAACTGTCCAAAATTCCATTGTGGAAACAACAATGAAATGGAGAGAAATGGGAATGTGTTGGAGTTTTTACACAATATTCATCTGTGGGAGGCAGAAATCTAAATCAAAGGGCCTCTGTTATCATCAGAATTTTCTCCAATTTCTGCAGAAAATGTTCACATCGAGGTCTTTGTGTCAACACTTGTCTGTCTGTGAGTGTGTGTACAACTTTTACACCTGCAGGATGACCTTAGAATTAATTACCTTAGCTCAACGATTTCCAATGGTGGGCGATATCTGATTGTGAACAAAACAGACTTTAAAAGAATAAATAAAACTTGATATTGACTGAAAATACAATAACACACCACTGTGTTCCACAGACTTTGGTATCACCGCCTTGAAAACACCTGCCTGAGTAAAAAACAGCCATTTCCGGTGATATGTGAGAAATTTCTGTTGGTTTCTTCTCAATCCAAATGCATTATTGCCAAGGGGTAATCATTGTTAATGACCGCTTCAATCCCTTCAAAAACTAAAAACTGGGGGGATCAAATGAGTCTGGGTATGAAGCGCCCGGCGCCACAAGCTGGTGGGTGAATCACAGCCTTTCCAGCACGCCCCCCCATAAATCCGACGCATCTAAAACACATCAGCACACTAACATCTTGATAGGGGCCATAAAACAGGGTCTGTTTCTGTGAGCTTTCCATGCGTGTGGCCAACAGAGTGTTTATGTGTGTGTGTGTGTGTGTGTGAGAACGGGCGGGGCGTCCTCTTGTAGCTATATTGATGGATTCCCCCATCGCATTGAGGTTAACTGGCAAACCGTCCCATTTGGTGAAAGCGCACCATATGCAAGGTTATACACGGCGCGCGGGGCTCGACATGTTTATCACCACGACTTCCAGGAGTCCAAGCAAACACACAATCCACGCATCCAAACACCAGCGCGGCCCGAGGTGATGGATAGGCCGGGGAAAAATTTCACAGGCACTTCTAATATTCAGGACTGTTGTAATTTTTCATGCAACCTTTTGTGTCAACCACTAGCAAAGAGAGAGAAGGGGGTTGGGGGGTGGGGTGTCACCTTTGGGAAAGCAGCGGAGAGAATGGCTGAAGGGATGCACAAATTAGGAAAGCAAAGTGCTTCGGTCGTCCTTTGCCGTTTCGGCCGTTTGGAGGCACTTTAGTGTCGAAGAATGACTTTGTGTAGCCGCAGTGCGATTTTTCAAAAGCTAGGTTTCCGCTTGGTCCTTGAGACCACTTTCATTTTGTTATTAAGGGGCTGTTTGACGCCTCCAACTCGTTTTTGATGTCAACTGTAATTTGAGACCCAACAGTCCAACTGAGCAAGAAAATAAGTGGAGCCTTTAATTTCTCGTGGACAAAAGTGAAAAAAATGAAAATGTTTTTGCAAGTGTGTTTGAGTTTCAGGCCAATTACACTAACTCATGGCAGGTGGCCTCTGCTACTGCCGCTGTGGCACAGGTTTTCATTGAAGTATGGTCCAACTGAAGGCACAGCTTAACAGGTATTTCAACAGCGGAGTCAGTGATGGCGGGAGAACAATTCCAACGGAAAAATAAAACACAGAGAAAAGTCGACAAAAGGTGCGTGATGCCATCTGTCCTTTCATGTCCGGCTGCTCCGTCGGCTCTTTTTCCCGGCTGACATATCTTTTCCCGTACGGTCTGTTTGTCTGCTGGACCGGCGTGTTTTTGTGAAGCATGAAAAGGATAAAAGTTTCAACGTTTTGGGGGGAAATACAGAAGACAGGGGAGGAAAGTCAACTGAAAAGGCTTAAACATTCGCCATCCGTTTTAGTTTGCCAGTGGTATAATAAAAGCTCGCTGGAGTTTGTAACTTGTTTGCTCTGATCCAATAGAAATACTCATAAACAAATAAATGACAGCTTTGCCATAGTTACACACTATTACTGAGGTTTGTTTTCATCATGGAGAATGGAATTACACAAGTAGAAAATGGTTAAAGGGAGGAAGAACATGAATAAAAATAACTGCTTCTCACACAAAGTTTCTCCTCTTGTAGAATTAGTTTGGATGCTGAGGAGAACAAACGGCTTGAATTAGCACACTGTGGACATTTCATCCTCACACCTGCACCGATTCATTGTCAAGGCAAGCAAGCTCATTGAAATTATTGATGGTTTCAGGAGGGGCAGTTTACTCTGTAAGTGGAAGCCTAAAAGGCTCGCTCAAGGCTGCACGCCAACCGCCCGGCATCTATAGCATGTCCATCGCTCCTCATCTTCCCCAGCTCTTTCTCTAGGTGCTGCTCTTTTCCAAGACTTCTTTGACCTCTGATGGGACTGGAGATTGGAATCCAATTTGATTTACAAAATAAAGGGTAGTTCCTTTATTAACATTTTGCAGCGATGGGGAAACTGACAATCCAAACTACTTTTAAGTGGGGTTAAAAACAAACACAGAAAAACTTTCCAAGGGATTTATCACATCTTCTCCCACACCGTTACATGTTTGTGCTCCATGAAACATCTTTGGATGTCATACAGACACTGACGTACCCACCAGAGGATCAGATCAAAGTGGGCTTTGTGTGCTAAACTGCATTTAAAATGACATATTTAGTGTAGATCTTGGGAATATTGTTTAAGATAAGAGAAAGGCTCCTTGTACTCTATCTGCTCCGATATTCGGCGCTAATTGCTGTTGCAGCCGTTATCCTCCCATGCAAAGTCAGCAACTTCCACCATATGTTTCACACTAAAACACTTCAAGCAGCTCAGGGGAGTGGAATACCCTAATGTCCCCTTTGTGAAACGTTCAAGGAAGGTGTTGAATTTAATTAAAGCAGTTTTAGGCCTAACATTGAGAGGAAAAGTAGGAGACATTAATTCAAATGTGAGGTAAAATAGTGGTAGGAAGACAGAAAGTAGCAGTGAAGGATGTAATGGGATGGAGCAATACATCAGGCAGGAAGTCAAACAATGCAGTTTTAGGTGCTAATAACCCATAAACCAGTGCCGACCATCCCGGTCAGACTTATTATCATTACGGTGAACATTGGAGCGAATAAATTCCAGTGTTGTGATTTTCCTCTGTCGAACAAATTCAGGACGGAGTTTCAACGAAACAGCGCAGTGCTTTCACACTGTCGGATGTTCTGCGGATCTGATGGTCACAGGAAATGAAACGTCGAGCTCCTCCAATTACAGGTGTCGCTGCACTTTATGGATAGCACAGTAGCTCTCCATGACAACCCAATTAAAACAAGGCTGATATCACTTGGACTCGCATTAAATTTCACAACCTCGTACCACTGATGGTCAGAACGTTACGGCTAGTAATAAAAAAAACGTCCATACCTGCACGGATTTCAGCGTTAAGCTCTATATATATGTGCGGTCTCGTACTGTGACATCAAGTGCAAATTCTGACTTCTTTGTAGGGGAAAAAAGTGGATTAGAGTTTGCTGGGGTAATTGGGAGGTTGGAGATAGCCATAGGAAAACTAGGCTTAAGGAGATACTCAACTTGCTGCTGCACAGTAATTGTTTTTGTGTGGATTTAGACTGTAGCCTGTGCTGTTTGTTCACCTACTTCCGCATGGTGGAAAAGGGCATCTGTCTGAATGAGATTATCAGTCCCCTCCCCACCCTAAATAAATGAATAAACAAATAAATAAATAAAAGAGGCTGGTGTGAGAGAGGAGACAGGAGAGCCCACAGGAGCTGGAGTAAGCCAGCCTTTAAATACACAGCTGCCAACCTGGAATTAATCAGCTTTCTGGAATCATCTACACGCTCGTTTACACAATCATTCACATAGCCAATATGGGGGGGCTCACCTCCAGCTTATTACACACACACACACACACACACACGGCCACAGAGGAGAGAGTGCAGGAGCCACACACGGAGGGATTTCAGGGATTGGAACACACGCATGAGCCTTGAGACACAACATTTCCATATTCTCCCAAAATTCTTTTCTCATGCGAGCAGTAATGTGGTGGAGGCAGCTATGTATTTGACGTGAAGCTCCTCATTATCATTCTGTGTGTGTGTGTGTGTGTGTGTGTGTGTGTGTGGGGGTGCACGCGCTGGTGCTCACATGCATGTCATGGGCTGTGTCGGAAATCAGTTTTTGTGCACTCTTCCCTCGTCACTATATGTGGGGTCTCACTATATGGATAACTATGTTGCCACCTCATCCACAACAAATTCCAGATACAACAGGTAGAGATTAATGATCCTGTGTACATCAAATCAATTAATTAATGAATAGATAAATAATTTCACCACATTTTCATGCCAAAACTTGAAGTAAATGTGCGAGGTGCCTGTCATCCCAAGTATAAACAGACATAAAAAAAGACTTTCACTTGTCAAAACTATTGTAGAGCCATGAAAAAACCCATATATTACTTTTCACAATGTATTACGGGACACCACTACAGAGCTACTGTTGTGATGGTAAAGGCAAAAACAATCAATTAGCAGCGTTTAGGACTGTTGCCAATTAGTCGGAACCGAAAAGCATCTGTAGCTATTTTCAAACTACAAGAAGTGCGTGTAACCTTTCTCGGGTGCTTGTGTCCAGCAACATGGTAGCGTCCACAAACAGATCAGCTGCTCGTCTCCGACATGCAAGTCCACACCTGCGCCCCCACTTGCCTCTGACTGACAAATGACAGCTGAGAGTTTCCTCTCGCCGCGCGCGCCGTCCACTCACCCCGCACAAATCGCGCACGAAATCACAAAGGAGCAAGTTGACAAGTGCGGTTAACATCACCTCGCTTTCACCAGCAGCTGTGTCCCACTTCACCTTCGCGGCCCAACGAGGCCGCCTGAGTGACAAATGACAGCGAGGGGCCCAACCGACGCCTCGTCACACACACTCGTGTTTGTCTGCCTGCTTCGTCTCCGGCTCGTCGTAAAAAAGAAATAAATAAAGTAAATCTAAAATGCTAGGTCAATGGGGAGAGAGTGGACGTAATCCTGCAAGGCTCAGTGGTTAGATGAAGGCTTTGCACACAAGCTTGTACAAATCATTCCGCAAAAAAGTTTTCAATGACTTTCAAGGTGCGGGGAGGCAGTTTGAATTGTAATACACTGTGTGCTGCAGCTATATCAGCCATTGTTTTTCATGCTATCCTAATGTACCTTTCTTTATTATACTGTTTTCATGTATGCAGTCTGTCTTGAGTGTAGCTGGCGTTCCAGGGTAACTCGAAGGGCTCTCTTTATATATAGCAGGTCTAGACAGCGCTACTTAGGATGTTATTTACAGAGACTCAAAGTCCTTTCATGAACAAGCACTTGGCGAACGCGGTGAGGAAAATCTCCCTTTAAACGGGGAGAAACCTCGAGCAGAACCGGGCTCTGGGTGGGCGGCCATCTGTCTGGACCGGTTGGGTTGGCAGAGAAAGTGAGAGGGGGGGGTAAAGGCAGAGTGGGAAAGGGAAAATAAATGAACCATATTTCTATCTGAAAAAAAATAAAAAAATGTATGAAAAATATGTTTTCTCCCTGACGAAATACTGAACAGTTATTCATGCGGAAAGATGGCAGAGGCAGATTTTATATGAGATATTGTACAATATCATAACGCCAAATATTGTCATTATTCAGCCTCATAATGGCAACATTTAGCGTGTCCTGTTTTTTTTTTTGTGAATGAGAACAGCTGGCATATATCTGTGGGTTAGCTACGGGTCACCATGTTTTGGGGAAGCAATAAGCTGTGATTTTATGCAGCAGGAGTATATGCAGACACGCATCCCCTGGAGAAAAGAGAAAAAAAATCTGCTTCTCATTTTTCTTGATTTTCCCACACCTCGACACTGTCGAGACATTGTTACTACACAAATAGTGTGCAATCTCAAGCTTAGATGGTTTCGAGTGACACGAGTAGTCTAAGAAAATATTGACAGGTCTCCTGTTAGCATCTCCGTTTCACCCCTGAGCCGCAAACATGTCCACAGATGCAATCGGAAACAGGCTGAAACACTGATGTCAGGCAGAGGAACAGAGATGTTTTTTAGACTATTTGATCAAAGCGACGGTCTCACAAAAAAGGAGCAGATTCTGTTGCGATATTGCTCACCAGTGTTACACACTTGGTTAGAAAAACCAGGCTGAACTGGACGTTTTAAAAGGCTGTAGCTGTGGATAATTACACAATGAGCCGGCATCTTCGAGGAAAGCCATGGGTGTGGATAAGAATAGTGTGAAGTCAGGCCTGAAAGGCTACAACTACTTTAAGCGAGAGGGAAAAGAAAACAGTGCGGTGGCGGGTTTGAACATGGCTCAAAAAGAAGCAGCGTGTTGACTGCGATTGCTTTTTTTAGTGTTTGGGTAACCAGGGGTGGAACTGAGCCATCACTTCATCAAACAAGGCATAAACATGCTGTTTTATTAACAGTGATATTTGCTGCTGCATATTTAGTACAAATTGGCCAGTATTTGCACACCATCGCTTAACAAGAAAGTGATTGTCAATTCCAGTCCACAGATTGCAAGGTGAGAGTCAATTAAACACACAAATATTGGACAACTTTACTTTCACCTTAACTCACCTTGCTCTCTTAAGGCTGGTGCTTTCCTTAGCTTAGGCCAGAGTGCACCACCATTGTAAGATGGACTTTTGGTCTGAAATGCTGGTCCTCATGGCAACATCGAGAGGTAAAATGTCTGACATTGCTCCCTTTAAGAGTCAAAAGATAATTACATAGAAGTGAACCAGAATACCTTGGAAACGATGTGTCAGTTCTTGTAAACTTCCTCTAACCTTCCTTTGCTCTAACCGCTGTAACACCATCCCATTACTGGCAACGCAAAAACACAGAAAGATACAACTTGTGTGTTTTGCATACGTACCTTTTTATGAGAGGGACTTTAGAAGTAGACATACCCTCAATACTAGTTTATACTCCGCATTATAACACTGGGTAGTGTAGTGTAACACAGGCTTTATTAATATTCTGGACAGTGCCATTGTATTCTACCTTTAATTGCAGCAATATTGTTTTGTTATTGGCAGCGTACTCTTCCCCTGCTCTGCTAATTTTCAATCAGTTTTATTGCTATTAGCTGTTTCATTTTGATAGCAGCCATTTATAGAGGAAGGATGGCAGCCAAAGACACTCGCAGGCAATTTTTTTTAACAAACTGGTGAGCCAAATCTAAAAGGGAAAAGAAAAAAAAACAACAACAACCAGGGGCAGATATTCTCCGGGACAGTGAATATTCTCTAGTTTCGCGGGAAAAGCCATTATTTACATTATGGAAGCTTTACACAAATCACAACAGCAGTTCAGCCCACACGTTCATGTTCGGCATTATCTCGACAGTCTGAACAGGGACTATTTAAAAGGTGACAATTGAGAGCGCTAATATTGACTTGCTGATATTCAACACGGCTGCAGTCATTTATTTGCTTCGCTAACACGCGGATCACATTTAATCCATAATACATCCGCGTTGCTGGCAAGTGCATGCAATGTGCTACAAAGGATTTCCACAGCAAATCCTTTGTAGCACATTGAAAATGCATTTAACATTTCCATAGTGTTACGCTTTCTAATGTGACTTATCAACTCTTACAGTGAAGTGTGGTAGTGAAATTGTGTTAGCACAGCACAAGTTTAAGTCAGATGCTGACTGTGTGTATAGAATAATACCTCACAAAAGGATTATGCAATCCATACTCCAGAGTATGGATTGCCGCAGCCGCTCCCAAAAAGTTGTTGCTACCGATCACCAAGTCATCTCTATGGTATACACGATAAAATACTGATATACATCAGTTGTAAATAAGTGGTCACTAACAGTACACAGGTTTTTCTTCAGTTAAACTTTCAGCATCAAGCAAGCATGGTGCATGGCCTCCTGAGTGCTAATTGGAGTCAAAATTCCACTTGTGTTTGTTGATATCAGAGATTTCTTGCACTCCACTTTGGTGGCCAGCAGTGTAGCTTAACATTCAGGGGACCAAGACTCTCCAAAGTCTATTCCAGCACAGAAAACATGTTTTATTGCCAAAGAAAGTTCTGATTAAGAGAGGGAGAAGACTCAAGTCAACATTGGTTTGGCATGGCGAGCCCTACTACACTCGCTACTAATGCTAAAGCTAAAGCAGCAGGTAGATTGAGTGAAAGTATGGCTTAGTGGTATAATATCATATACACCCCTTTTACTGCTACAAGCAAAGTACCTTCTTTGGCTTTAATATACAAGTTATGCACATAAACCAAGCCTTGAATCTCTCAACCCAAGTACGGCAGCAAATTGACACCGAAATGAACAGTATTTACCTTTTAGTGTCTTTACTGATTAACACACAGGGATTCTAATTAAAAGAGGAACTCTTTCACAGAAAATAACCGTCCTTCACGCACCAGCTATAGCTAAACCCTGAATATAGTCTGGCCAATTGGAAATGTGCATTCTCTTTCATAAATTTCCAGCATGGCAATGACTGATCGGAGAGGCAGAGTTTTCGTCTTTATTGACTGTATCTTCAAGCGTGAGTCCTTGACCAAGTGGTGACGACAAGCCAACAGATGACAGCGGCTGAAAGACGCCTGTTGGCTTGGCATCACTTCTTGTACTTGAGTGGTGTGGTGTGCATGTCTGTTACGCAGCATATTAGGAAACACTGCCTGGAGCTGCCAAGACATCTTCTACTCAAAGTTATCCTTCTGTCACAACCAATGACGCTCCTCACACACCCACTCACTACTGCAAAGGGAAAAAAAAGATGCTCTAAGTAATTTTATGTGTAATTTTATTGTTGTAACATCCTTATTGACATGCTACATTAAGTAAGACTGGCAGGAATGTGTTTCAGGGATAATTAAGATTCTGTGTTTTGAATGAACAGTTGGTTCTGGCGTCACAAAGGGGAATGAAACACCTACATCCTGTTATGAAGACTAACTCCATTCCATTCTACAGAAGATGCATGAGGGCTCCACTCCCGCCAAGTTAAGTTTGCAATAACAGCCATTCAATAGGTGGATAATATCTAAATTTGCAGCTTTTAGAGTTGATCTTAAATTACTGAATGTAATATTATAGCACCCCACCCTCACCATTCGCAGGAGCTGCTGTGAGGTCTGATTAATACATGTGTTACTGGCTTTCTGGGTTGTGGGTATCACACACTTCAAGCTCAAGTTCAAGTCTTTATTGTCATTGTTTGAGATAAAACCACACTCGTAGTGACCAGTTATCTTGTCTCTTGAAAATCCCTGGACACCAAAGCCACACAGAGTGAGGAGATAAAACAAAAATTGCAGCCGCCTCTAAAAGGGTCTACAACGTTCCACTGAAGGCAATAAACAAAGCAGCAAACTTAGCTATTTCAGCATCTGATGGTTCATGCGTTTGAGTGGCACGCCGAGTAACAAGGGACAAAACATGCCCAGCTTTATTCACCCTCCATTTATTTCTGTCAGTCATTCCTGACAGTTTTGCGTGCTCAAAATCAGGTATATTTTCACCAACTTGATGACTAACTGTTGATTTATTCATTTGTGTTCAAATATGGCAAACGGGGTAAATGCACATCCCCGGATGAAGCCCCCATGGCAATGCCTGTCACGGCTATTAATTGTTGATGAAAAAAAATAATAAGAAAAGATTGACATTGGCAACCTTGAGTGATAACTGACAGTTTATATAATTTAAGCCCTGTGCCACCGCCTTGGTCACTTGTCTGAATTCGACTGATCTGACCTGAATACCAAACAGAGTGGAAAATATCATGACTGGCTACACCGCTGATGGACAAGTTGGGGGGCTGATGTTTGTGTGTGCCTGCCCATGTCAGTATCAGTCTGCATAATTTGTCTTCACGTGTGTGTCCATCATCCTGTGTTGCCGAATTTATGGGCAGATGAGAGGAGGCCTGAAGCAAAGGCCTGTAATAGATGGGAGTCCCACGGCAAGGGATGAAGATATGGTTAAGCTGGGAGGGAAACTTGTCCCTGAGTCACTCCGGGGAGTCCCTAAGTCAGAGTGATGCTTTACATCTCGTAAATATGAGATGATTGCAACCACTGATCCAACCCCACAGATCCCTGAGAATGCTGGGAGTATAATGTACCCTATGTGTACGGATATTGAAGCCCAGACAAGTGATGAATCGGGGTGTCCAGTTTATAAACGATACATTTTTGTAACTTTATGATGGCTACATTTTTGTTCCTCAGCATCATAGGTATAGTTTGTTTATGGTCTTTGCTGTACTTACTGGAAGGCCGTAAAATGAGTTTCGAATGAACTGATTTTATTTTTACATTAAAGCATGTAGGGTTCATGAATCCTCTGGAGTCCAGCAATCATCTCGAAAATTTAAGACCCCTTTCATAATTAAAAATAAGACTTTTTTAAAAAACATTTTCTGACTTTAAAGATGAAAACTTAAAGGATTTATCTTAAAGATCTGTGGATACCTTGACCGTTTGGAGATCTTGTAAAAAGTTAAATACAATAAAATATACACATGCGGTAAACACCAAAGTCAAGTGTTGCTGTAACTTGTTTTGCCAGCTGCCTGAAGAGGCCCTTGAACGTTTGGAGATTAGATCTTTAGGTGTCATGTTTGAGAGGCTAATTATCAAACATTATATGGCTGCAACAGTTTCTGACGCCGATCCCTATACTCTGTTAATCCCCAGGGTCACATACCCTGAATGATAACGCATTAAAAAAAAACAACGGCTAATGATACTGTAGCAGGCAAGCAGCTGAAATCTAATTTCTCTGGGAGAGTGTGTGTGTATGTGTGTGTCTGTGTGAAATGCTTGTCTGTTGAATGGTGAGTGGCACCAGGTGAGGAGGTTATCAGGATTCCTGTCTGTCTATCAGCGAGCGCGTACACGGGAACGCTGTGTGCAGACGCGCATGGTGTGTGTTTTGTGTCTATCTGTGTACAAACTGTGTGTGTGTGTGTGCGTGTGTGTGTGTGTGTCATGCACTAATTTATTTTAGTTGGTGGACAGTTGTGGCTGTATTGTTTGTTTATGTGTGTGTGTATGTGTGTGCATCGAGCCAGTCCATTGGTGCACTGCAAGCTACAGTGTATGGACGGGTGGGGAGTGGAGTTTAGTTTTGCACATTTAAGGCACAAACGTGGCTAGCGTATTAAACCCTGTCGTGTTTGACTGCCTGGACGGATTTCCCACGACCTGTATAATGATCTTTGTTAGAGAGACTAAATGGATGCGTGTTATACGTTTGCACAGATGTGTGTGTGTGTGTGTGGCTCAAGTCCACAACCCAAGAGTCTTGTTTGTATGCTGTCAGTCACTGCAGACAGCCATTGGCTAAACAATATGGCGAAGAGGAATTGAGGGAGATGGAGAAAGAAGTGGTCGGAAGGAAGACAAGATGAAAGAAAATGGGCAGATATACACATGGGAGGAGGGAGGAAGGAAAACAGAGACAAAGGAAGCTGGAGACAGACAGCGAGAGAGAGAGAGAGCTGGAGGGAGAGGGAGACAAGAGCAAGTGCAACAATGGTAAAGGCAGCACGAGCACAAACTGCAATAGGGAAGGATGAGTCATGAAGACACACACACTCGCTCACACACATATATAGAGTCACCTTGGTGCTATAAGCCTCTTTCCCCAAGGTCTACTTGTCTCTTTACAAGAGGTGCGCTTCAGTGTAAAGCTGTCACACAAGCTGGTGCAACTCACAAGGTGGCTGAGAGAGAATAGCGCACCACACTGATGGCTTTCACACAAATGAATTAAAAATGCAAATGGAGCAGTGGGAGCGTGAGAGCGCAAAGGGTCTGCTCCTCTTGAATGCATTTCTTGGAAATGATTAGGCTGAATTGAACAGTCGCACCGCGGTTGAAGTTGACTTTCACTTATGGTTTAGATGAAGAGGTGATCGTCTACAGACTGATAAGAAATCCAAGAGTTTTAGTTTTTTTCTGCTCAAGAGTTTTCCATTCAACCCCACATTAGGAAATTGAGCAGGTTTGGTCTATTAACAGGATAGTGAGTCCCCATCGTTCCCGGGCCAGAGTTGTGTGCGTCCATGCCATAAAATGACCATTGCTATGTTGGAAATGACTGCTCCTAATGGTTGCAATCACAGCACTTTTGTTTTTTTTAACGACCGAGCCGTTACAAAGAGACATTTACATGCATAATGCAAGAAGTTCAACAACCAAACCCATCATGCGGACAATTTCTTTAGTGTTCCTCTGCACCCACGTCACATTCACCCATCTGACCAAACAAATCACATGCCATAACCCCTTCAACAACTTTTTTACACAAGTAATTAAAGTAGTTTTTGTGCAAAAGAACAGCCCAACTTGCCTTACCTTGTTGTCTGGATCGGTGCTGTCTGATCTTGTCGTTACCTATTGCTAAAACTTAACAGTGGGTTGTTTTTTCCCACTTGTACTTAATTTAGGCCGTGTCCACATGGACATGAGTTTAGCAGTATCCATCAAAGTTTTTTTTGTTTTTCTTTGGATCATAAGGACATTTCTTCCACATGGAATTGGTACTTGGAAGCCCTAATACACTCTTTTTTTGGTTTTGTGAAACCAGGTCCCAGAGCGAATCAATCTCCAAACGCCAAACTGCCGCTTCCGTGTGTATATCATATACAGGTCTTTCTTGAAATGCTCTTCTTGCATATGCGCTAACCCTACCATCACCAACAACAACAACAATGGCGTTCACCCATTCATGTGTTTGCTCCATGTCTTCTCCTCTGCTTTGTTGTATTTTTATGGTCCTGGCATATGCATTACAACGGACACAGGCTGTGTTTACGGAAAACTTTTTGATAAAATAAATCTATTCCCTCTCCATGTGCACATGACCTTAATATGCCCTTTTTCTTTGGAAGGGAAGTGATAATAAACAGAAGATGAGAGATCGCCATACATCTCTTTACATGGGGGGAATGAGCTCCAGCAAAACCAGGAGGGGAGAAAATGCTTCCACATACTTTGTGTGGATGCTATTTGTTGTTTTTTTACAGCATCAATCCATCAAAGATCTTTTCCCGCCCCCTCACAGTCGTTTTCCACCAGGGTCACTTCCTCCATTGCATCTTAATAAGTAGCCAGCCACATTTGAAACCAGTCCCAAAAGTGATAACAGAGGACCCAAATTTACTCAAAAACCGATTGTTTGACAACAAAAAACACTTGCATTATCTGCATTATCATTTTATGCCAGATCTCAAAAGCGCCCCTGGAATCTTTTCTTTCAAATTAATCCAATTCAAGCACTTTTCATCTGCCGCTCACAAATTGTCCACTTGCTGACAATTACATTTCTTGAGACAGTGAAAAAACAAAACTCTTTTTTCTCTCCTTGCCTGTTCAGCATAGACAACAATATAAAAAGTACATCTATCGGAACGCGCAGACTGGTGGACATTTAAAAGAGATCCCTCTGACGAATGGAAAACAATTTGAGGAGTGGTATTAAATTTCTAGCCTTATCCGCATTATCTCTCAGTGCGAGTGTAAAACAAAACAGCAGCTGCGTGTATTTTTTTGTTTGCCTTTGGAGATGGTTGGTGGTGTAATCCAGGCCAGAGTCTGTACCAGTGACGGTGAGCCAACAAAACAACCACAAAGGACCTTTTCTGGCAATAATGAAGAGATGAGGCGAGCAATGTCACTCTCATTTGACATTTCTTCCTCTTTTTTTTGTTGTTGTTGTATCTGTCTCTTTGACACACAGATTGAGTGTTGGCTGCTATCAGTCTAAATTCTACCTAAACATTTTTTTAGGGCTGCAGCTATCGATTCTTTTTGTAATCGATTAATCTAGCACTTTACCGATCGATTAATCGATTAATCGGATAAAAAAAAAAAAACACACATCATATCTAGTCAAACCGTATCACAACAAATACAGTATGCAATCAAAATCAGCGAACATCAATGTAAAGTCCCAAATCGCATATTCCCTAGAAAGAGCAACACGTATAACGTTAAAGACATCGAACAAACAGCAAACATACAAACAATGACGTGACGCTGCAGATAAACCTCACAGCTGATGACTTGTAAACTATTCACAGGCCGTCTATGGAGCTGCCGTATTGTGAGAGTATTTCCGCTGAAACCCTCCTCACACCTCTGACAGCAGCCTCCTCCACCTTCCTGAGCTGCTTGTTATTATTATTATATTATAATTATCATTGTATATTATTGTGAGAGTATTTAGGATGAAGCTCCTCCCCTCCCCTCTGAC
>CAESWR010002587.1:212128-222592 GCA_903171835.1 Mullus surmuletus | reverse complement strand
CCCCCCCCCCCCCCCTCCCTGAAAGAAGACACTGTGATTCATCGCGGCCCCTCTGCTGGAGAAGCCGAATATATCCAAGTGAACTGCGTGACATCGGCATGGCGACACATCAAACTCCAGACTGTCTGAGCCGCCACCGCTCGGAAAACAAGAGACCCCTGCAGGTCTCTGAGGACCCCAAAGCCGCTGAGTGCTCATGTTCAGACACATGTAGGCGCACGTTTGCCCACCGACCGTCTGCCTCCTTCTCATCAGACGTGTCCACGGGCGAAATGCTCTACCAGCATCCAGCATCACCTTATAGGGATTGGAGTAATCACTGCGAGGCCGAAGGATAACACAGAGTATAATAATCTGTACAATATTCATTCTGCCATCGCTCTGAAGTTATCGGGTTCAGGGGGGTTGGAGAGAAAGAAGGGTTACATTCAATTTAAAAAACAACAAAACAAAGCGTGGCGTCCTGGCCCTTTCCTTTCTTCTCATCTCACATCTCTTCCGGTTCATCTTTTTCCCATTTCCTAGTAATTGCAGATGGAGTTAAGACATTTTTTATCTGTGTATATATACATATATATATACATATATATATACATATATATATATATCTGCCACCAGCATAGCCATATTCCTAAGCTACAATGTTCTATACTCATTTTAAAACAAAAGTTGCAGCACTGAGGTCAGATTCAATTCCATTTTGTTTGCTGTTTTGCTTATAGATATTTTTCACTGAGTCTTTATTTTAATGTGTTCTCTTTCTTTTATTACACATCATCACTTTTTGTTGTCTCTTATTGTTGTTACCACTGGAAGAATAATGTGAAACTTCACAGAGCAGCACTGAAACAAGGCCTTTTTTGGTCATTTCAAGACCACATTCAAAGATTACAGATAATGTAAGATTCAGCATTCTAACATTTTTCAGGAATATTTCTTGCCACAGCTGCTGTGACAGTAAGGCTTGTTGATTGCTTGTTGCTTCCTCTCCCCGCCACTCACTCTTGGCCGCATTTGTCTCCCTCGCTGCCATTTTCAACACCAACACCTCATGAAATATCCTCCGCTCCTTTATGCCTCGCTACGTCATGCCTTCCCCCTCAGGCATCTTCTTTAACGGTCCGCACCCGCCCGCCCACACCCCGCCACCCTGTTTGTCCTCTCTTATTTTTATTGAAACATAAGGCATGATGTAGCGCGGCTTCACCAGAGCTTTACAGGGGTCAAACTCCCCCTCATTTGCATATATACTATCAGAGTATGGTTGTTCCCGGCCCCCGAGGGGGTATGGGATGTCGGCTGTATAGGTGGTGTTAACCCCTCAGTGACGCAGAATTTCTTGGCGGAACCAGACCAGAACAAATACAGTGACAATGACAATTACACACACATCCACATATTCCCGTTATTTTCAAAACAAACCTATTTCCTATGGTGGAAGTTGTGGCTCAACGGGGCTTACGAGGCAGCAGAGAGGCACAGCTGGATGTCGGACAACAGTGATAAAGCTCGATGTGAGCGTTGTTACGATCACAGTCAGAGCGACGGGGCATTAAAAGAAAAAAAAAGAAAAAAACAAAACTGCCCTGCACACTAAAGAGCCGCTGGAAAAAAAACCCCCAAAAACAACAAGATATGTTTTGTGAATTCAGACTGTTTCAGTGATTTACCAAAGACGATGATAGTTAGTAATAGTTCTGATCTTTTTTTTCGATTTACTCAAGCATTGACATCTCTGCTCACGGGCTGATTTATATAGAACATTGCCTGACAAGAGTTAATGGCAAGCTGGTTAAGAGTAGTTGAATAAAAGTTGGACTTTTGTACGTTGTGTTGACTCAACCATCATTCTGGTCTGGACCGGTTTTTCCAAATGAATATAACGTCTGAATATAATCTTCAAATGTAAGTCCCCACTCACTCAGCTCACGGCCGCTCTCATTGCCACTTTCACAGCCGCTTTTGCAGCCGCCTCATTCTGATGGAAATAAGTCTGCCTCATTGTCTTCTTTACTACACTGACAAAGAGGCATTGTTTGTATTTTTGTCAATGATCAGGGAAGCTCGCATGTGATTTTTTTTGTCCCCTCGTTGGGCTTATTTTGTAGCTGCATTCACGGCAGGAAAATGAGACGTCTCAGGACAGTGAGCTCATTTTTCTACAATTAAATAGGTGTTTTCTTGTTTATTGTAACCACGCCGAGGACATGGAAATAAACAAAAACAACAACAAAACTCTCCCTGACACTCGGCCCCCGAGGCGACTGCCTGCGTCTTTGCTACAGGCCAGCGCTGTCAGCCGCCATCACGCTCAACTCAACGCATACAGCACAACAAGCGTACAAGACACAGCTTTAGGGAATGATGGAGAAAATAACCTCCACGCTGACAGATGCATTATGTGTACACTCTCACCAGTATGTGCACACAAATCAATTAATATTAAATTGAAATTGAAATGGAGTGATCGTGTTTTCCATGGAGGATGCTGATAAGGCAAACATCATTCATGCAGGTATGAAAAGCCTTTGGCACATCTGTCTCCAGATTTTCTTTGTACCTTGGCAATTTGTTAGAAATGTCAGAGACACGATGGTAGGGTTTAACATTTCCATCAGGATCTGTGTTTCCAGCATCACTGGAAAAGGAAGAACCAGATTGGTTTAGATGCCCTTTTTTTTCTATCTTTGACGAAAATTCGACGATACATTACAGGTACTTTACACAAAACACACATACTGTACACATCTGCCTCCTTTGGGTTTTTGTGCCTCGTATAATAATGTTGCTCTTCATTTTATTCAGTCCAAAGAACCGTCACCGCACAAATAATGTCCTTCAGACAAAGTTGTGTCTCAGTTATATAGGTCATCAACGGAATGTACTCTAGATCTGAATGGACCTGAATCATTTAAGAGACAATGTTGATGTCAGCGGTGTCAAGTAGAGGAAGTAAAGAAATCGCTCATGTGAACTGTGCATGAATCGGGGAGGGATGAAATGTGATGTGTAGTGGGGAAACAAAAAACTAATATAAACTAATGTACTTTCCAAAGCAGCTAGAAAGTACCGTACGTAGTCTCTGATCCCTGAGTGGCGGTGGTTAAATCTCAGAGGCGTTAGAGATGGTTAGTGAATGTTCCCAGGGGCAGACAGAGAGAAGTCAATTCATCTCAGGGTCCTTTAATGGCCATTTGGTCAAGGAAATCAATAAGGTGGGGCGTCCCAATACAACTTTTTCACTTCTGATACGATACCGATATATTGCAGCATTGAGTATCGGCCGAGACCGATATCGATCCGATCTGATATCAGCACTAATCATACCTACTTTTATGACTTATTTTGTAGTGTGGAATGTTAGAAAAGGCTTGATCAAGTGATATTACTCAAACAGAGAACAATAGTCAGCAACAGTAGCTATGAGGAAAACTGACCCATTGATTATTAACCAATGACTTACATACATTTGAACCTTAAAACATAAGAATATTCTACAACTGAAAAAAATAAATAAAAAATACATAAGAAGACCCTGAAAAAGAACCTCAATAAATAATACATAAAAATACGTATTTCTAAAGTGCAAAATAACCACTAGTTTAACTTACACACCAGCATATTCTAATAGAAGAGCTGGAGTGGAGTCTGGAATGGACTGCTTGTATTGGAGTGCTTATATCAGAGATTTTAGATGCAGGCTAATATAATCCGATACTCATTGTTTCCACTGATATTGGACCAATAGCCAATATCAATATCGGATCGGGATGCCCCTAATTGTAAGTCTGGTAGGGGAGTCGCAGAATCTCTAGATTTTGGAATCACCATGTCTAGGTCGCTCAAGAAAACAAACCCCTAATCTCCTTCCAAGGCTTCGTGGCCGTGCGACTCGACTTCATTCACCCTCGCCTCCGACAGACAGAAGTAATCAGAGTCACACTGACGCCCGACGCTTCCATCAGATCCCCTGCGGTTTTATCAGGCCACTGCAATAAAACAACCAACACCGATGTTTATCTTGGGAGGGCAGTCATGTCTAAACCAACACCCTGGAAACCTCTGAGCAGACAGGCAAAGCTGCTTGGCAGAGCGAACAATATCTGGCAGGCACCACACACACACACCCCAAAAAATCTCTGAGAAATCTAATTTTTTGCCATTTGAACAAGACTCAAAAAATAATATTGCTGGATTATGGATGATACGATAAGATTATCTTGTCTCAAATGTGTTCCTGCGTGGGCGCGTGAAATAAAACCAGCATCTAAATCGAAACGGGACATTCGACGCGTGCTAATCTCACCGCCGCTGAACTGCGTAATAAGTCATCAGGAGCGGCTGGAGCTAATTGGATGAGAGCTCATTCTGAACGGTGCGGCAACCACACTAACGTGCAAGTGCTGTCGCTGCCACACCAACCACAACACATCCCGGGGCTTTTGACGGCGACTTGGCATCTTACCGGGGTGAAGTTCATGACTTTGAGGATCCAAATGGTCAGCGCCAGGTTGACGATCATGGTGACGAGGAGGAGCAGGATGAAGAAGTACAAGCATCTCTTCCTCCAGCCGTAGATCCCCACTGCCGGGTAAACCTGGGCGCCGCACACCGAGCCCGCCCGCTGGTGGAGCGGGTTGGGCTGCGCTGCGAGGATGTACTGCTCCTGAGTCATCTGAAAGACACACAAACGGGGGCGGATTTAATCGATACGCAACTCAAGATTCGAGTTATCACAGTCGCCGTCTTTCTTGCGTCGCCGTGGAATTGCACAACTTGGTGCCGGCATCAGACGAGCAAAGGGGGAGAAAGTTTTGAAGCGGAACGGGGAGCGAAAAAACAACAATGTTTACTCCTTTTTTGTGGTGCAAAGATAAGGCGAGGAGGAAGGAGGAGAACTTTTGGGACGACTGTACTTAACAAGGTGAGAGATAAAAAAAAAGAAAAAAGGCAGATACAAGAAAGAGCGAGATGGAGAGACGAAGAAGAGCCAGATTGAAAGAGTTCGGGAGCGAGGGAACTGTAAAGGAGAGAGAGCGAGAAAAGAGCGTGATAAAAGCGAGAGATAGAGGATGAGCGGTGAAGTGGAGACATGGCACGTCGGCGAGCGCTAGGGGGGGTATGGAGGGAGAGGAGGAGAGAGAGAGAGGGGGCAGATAAGGTCCCAGAGGAGGACAGAGTCCATTAGTTGTCGTGCAGCGGGAGGAGTCATTGGTGGCGAGAGATATGGACACTGGCGGCAAGGTACGACAATCTCCGTCCATCTCGGCCACTCCAACACTCTCTCTACCTCGCACGCTCACTCGCTCTCTCTCTATCCATCTCAAAGTCTCTCTCTTTTGCTCCACCTCCTAATTCACTTCCTATCTCACTTCCGCACCTCCGTCTCTTTATCGTCCTCTTTTTTCCTCACACACATTATGTCTTTATTTGCTGAGCCTGCATGACCTTAACACCTCCCTCCCCCCCCCTCCCTCTTCGCAATGCTTTTTCTCCATACGGTCTCATTTGATGATAGCGACGAGCACTGATAGGTTGAAAATGCCGACTCTTAGGCCTTTTTCCTGCAAGAAAAAAAAACTACACAAAAAAAACTGAGCACCCGATACTGTTGTTTTTGGCAGAGAAGCCTCTCAACCGCACATTGACTTAGTATCTGCATCTCTTGCATGGAAAGCCAAGGTCTTTTTACCGTTTCATGCCTTTACCCACCACCGCTGTGCATGCAAACTGCCTCCGTTAGGGGATATTTCCAGAAGTGTAATTCAATGTAATACACCGGAGAAGGATTCACCAGAGAGGAGGTTAACTGCATTATCTGGAATGTTGTTTGTTTGTTCTGAGCGTCGTAGCTTATTTTTCTAAAGCCGCAACGACAGCCGAGGAGCAACATCGATGCAGAGTCCAGCGGGCTTTTTGTTTTTCTTAGAGAAAAAAAATGAGGCTGACTTCCGGACGGCGTGCTGCCCACCGACACACTGGCCGCACACGTTGAGATAGAAATAAAGACAGATTAGACACCGTGTTGGTATCCGTTTCTGCATCTGCGGGGGTTCTGAGCAAGAGGATTCTGCTGTGTCACGCGTAGGCCTCTCCGGAAGGCGCCACGGATGCGAATGGGTTAAACTTGCCGAGGATAAGTAATGACCTCGCTGCCTCAGCGCTGGTCCGACCCGCCAAAGCGCTGCTCGCGTTATAGGATCTTTTACACTCCGGCTTCTTCTTCCACCTGAATCAACAGATCTGCTGCTTGACTGAACTGAACAAGACAGACAAGAAAAACACATCTAACCCCGGTGGAGATGCACCTGAAAGGCTCCCAGGGAGCAAATACGTTTCATTGTGCTGTGATCAGTGTGAATCAATCAGAGCATCAAATTAAAGAGTAAAAAAAGATTAGAACTAAGACAAATAAAAAAAAAATAAAGCGATACAAGATGATAATCACTGAGTGATTTCTAAGCAGCAAAGGCGTTTATATCATTTGCATATTGATTCTGCATTCAGCATTTGGACTTAAATTAATCCTGTTGAGTTATATCAAAACACAGTCTGGATATGAAACATGAATGGCTGCTGAGTGGAGAGAGAGGGCTTAACAATTGTCAGGGAGGCTAATGGATGGATGGCGTTCTGCTGTCTCAGCCAAGCAAAGAAATCCTGCAATATTGTCGGATGCTTCATCTGTTTGGGTTTGCATCTGTTCGTCCTGCGCAGATTCGACGCTAATGAATCAAGAGGACAGTGTTCCCAAGGAGGGGCCGGCCATTTTTATCTCTGCATTTGCTGGCCGCACCAGATCAATAGACTAGTGTGTGTGTGTGTGTGTGTGTGTGTGTGTGTGTGTGTGTGTATGCGTGTGTGTGTGTGTGTGTGTGCACTGTACCCGTGTGCTGCTATGTTTGCCAGAGTTTTCTTTGGTCTCTTAGAATGCTAATCTCTTTTTTTTCTCTCCCTGCCCTGCATGTATCAGCGCAGGGAATCAATAGTGCACATATATATCAGTTTTCGCCGGGCTATTTCTCAAGGGCAGATTAATGTGAGTCTGGTTAAAAACCAATAAAACCAATGAAAATCAAGCTGGCGCTCTTATTTTTTTTGCATACACGGGTGGCAACAGGTAGCATGGCTTAGCTTTTTGAGAGTTTTTCGATGTATTCACTGAGATTTATGGCAATTGTGCTTTGATTTGGTTCATATTTTGTGATAAATCCACCTCAGCACCTTAACAAAACATTATTTCATTTTTCCCCCCCAATAGTTTCGTGGTATAATTCTCCATACTTTTTCAAACAGTCATTTCCCACAGTAAATTACCCACTCGCTGCTCTTTCACATTTTTTCTCGCATCCCACACTTCTCCTTTTCCACATTTTCTTTCCTCGGCAGAACTGTCTCGACTTCTTACATTTATCCATTTCCTTCATTTTGCTCTTAACCATTCCATTTTGTTATGTTCCCTGCACTCCTTTTTGCCCTCTGCTCATTCCTCCCTCTTTTCCTCCCTCCCTCCCTCGTTCGCTCCATTTCTTAGATTGAACTGACAACAGAGTCATCAATCAATCCCATGGTGCACCACAGCCTGGAGGCCCGGCACAGCATGACCTAACTTTATTAACATCATAATGCATTGACAGCCATAAAAACAACAGCAAGCAGAGCCGCATTGCCATGGTTACCATTACAGCAAACCATCAACTGGGTAACAATGTTCTAAGCCAATATAGCATATTAAATTGCTGTGCACAGACGGCCATTCCTTCGGTAATTCACCGTTGTTGTTTTTCCCCCCTTAATATGGTTAAATAATGAGAAAATAACTGTCATTGTGATGGAATACTGTGAAAGTGTCTGAGAATTGTCTAATTTTTCCCATCTTTCCCTTTTTCTTCACCTGGACCAAATCACAGAGGCAGCAGGCTGAGGAAAATATCTGATGTCCCTCTCCAGCGCCAGCTCCTCCTGGGCGGCCCTGAGGTCTTCCCAGGTCAAACAAGTTTTATGGCCCCCCAAGAGTGTTGTGGGCCTCCGGTGGGGTCTCCAGCCTGTTTGACGTGCCTGAAACGTCTCGAACAAGCAGCGCCCAGGAGGAGACGCAAGCAGCACCTCCACTGAATGCAAAAATGAGGCAGCGTCGATACTCTTGTCCTGCCACCCCACAGCGGGACACAATTCTTTTCTTTGGTTCTTTTCTGTTTTTTTTTGTCTTCACCCAAACTTCACGCGTACGGATGTGGGAGGGGGACTCAATCCTGCAAGGGGACTAATAAGGACTGTAAAGATGGTCAGAGACCGTTTACTACTTGTTGGAATCAAACATACAGACTCTAAAACAGACTAATATGCGCTCTAAATTGTTTCTGTCATCAACAATAACGGTCTGCTTAATCATGTAACATATGAGTGTATTATTCATAGTCTGTGTTTAATGTTGAGCGGGACTCTTATACTCTCCAAAGCATCCTGTCTGGCAAGGAAATCCCGGCATGTTCTAAGCAAATGGAGACACTCAGGAGACACTGCACAAGACCCCGGCTCTTTCAGGATTAAATGGTGGGAAGATAAGAGAGAGAGACAGCAAGATGAGTGGAATGTAGAAGACAAATGGGACCAAAAAAACGACAAAAAAAAACGGAGCAAAGACAGAGAAATGTCGAACATAGGACTCTTTCGCCCCGGCTGACCTCCTCGGAGCAAACAAACAGCTACTTTAATCAGTGTTCCAACATTAACCGGAGGGGAGATTGCTTGAAGTCAGAAGTCTTTGTGAAGATGTCTTTCATCTTGCAAGCAGTTTCATTTCATTTTGGGAAAAAAAAAAGCTCTCACGACCCATTACGTGAAAACGCAAAAAATTGCCATTGTGTCACAAGTGGCAGAGGTCCTCAGTGTGTGTATCATAATAATTGTTGTAATGCCCCCTGAAAGTCCAGCCGCCAACGTTAAAACTTGATATACATAATGTTTCAGTGGCCTTTTGTGCGCGTGAGATGTGTGTGGGATGTGAAGTGATGCGTCAAATCAGATTCAGCACAGTCGGACGCCGCAAACAATGGACAGGGCCTGATAACAGACATGAAAGCTGGGTTGGGCTGGCAGGCGGTCGGACGTGTGTGTGTGTGTGTGTGTGTGTGTGAGTGAGTGGGAGTGGGGACTTGACGTGGATGGATAGTGAATAAGGGATGGCGTGAAGACAGGGGAGACTTCGCCTTGTAGCTGAAATCTGTATCAAAGCGTCATTAGTATGCGTGAGGCCAATTGGCGTCCGCCGCTATATGTGAAGTGCTGGGGGCGATCCAGTGTTTCTGTCAGGCAGCATCACACGGCCCGCCTCGCCTCTCATCTGCCTATACTCAATCAATACCGCCGCTTCAAAATCTCCTCACTTCTGATGGACAGCCTCCCTCTGGTCTCCTCTTTCCACCGGCCTCTTTAAAGCAAGCGCCCAAGGAAAGCATTTGTCGAGGCGAGCGGGTAGTGCTGAACCACCATCGGACTTTTTTTTTTTTTTTCACTAGATAAGGCAGAGGAAGTCGAAATTATGCCGTGTTGATATTCAATACGGACTCTCGAACATTTTCAGGTTCCATTATAAGAAATACAGGTTTTTTTTTTCTTTTTTTGATGAAATGTTGGATGGATTTATTCTTGTCACATTAGAAGAGCCAAAGAGAAAACACTGAGGTGAAACACTTGACTAAAAAGGTTACAGATCAGAGAGAAACACTCAATCTGACAAGTAGACGCCAGCAATGGTTTCTTTTTCTTTTTGATCAGCTTAGGTCCAGCTTCTGGGCAAAAACGCTGTGCCAACATTGCCGCTCACACAAAAGAGTTGATTTTCTACTTTAACCTCACCCTGACCACCCCTCAAAATAAAGCGACGACAACGGAGAACAGAACCTTTGACAAAAGCGAGTGCTTTCAGTCAATGACATTCACTGGTGAGCTATTAAACCAACTCCAAAACCTTTTCAACACTCAATCAATTTCAACACACCTCCCAAATTTAAAATGGTCCATCGTATATGGGTGACTTCATGTACATCATGAGCTCGCAAAACCTCCTCTTTGCGGGTTTGACTGTTTAATGAAACATCAATCTGACTGACGCTTACTTCTTTTCACTCCTTTGCTTTACTAAAATCAAGGGGGTTAAAGTCAGTCACTCTATGCCTGCACACACACAAATCAAAGCACCAGAAGCACTGTGGGGGTGCCAAGGTGTGTGTGTTGAAGTGTGACGACTCCACCGGGGATTTCATATTGGATACTTACACATGCAACTGCTGCTGTTTCTATACATGCGCATGTGATTATGTTATTCTTTGTGTGTGTGTGTGTGTGTGAGTTTGTGTTCGTCCAATAAAAAAAGTAGTATGCCAGCTCAAGTGGGAGAGCTCTGTGTTGGCCGTAGGTTGTTGGTCTGGACAGCCTGCCATCCCTCTCTGTCACTGTGGGCGC
>CAESWR010002587.1:194302-206004 GCA_903171835.1 Mullus surmuletus | reverse complement strand
GCAGACTAATTGAGTCATGTGTTGTCAGGCCTGCAGTCCTGCTCAAAGCTCCCTTTCATGGCTTTGACCAAAGGGCGTACGTGTGAATGATGTGTGTGATGTACGTCTAGCAGTCACTCACGTCCGAGTCACTACGTGGAGCACTCGTATATCAACAACCCCCCCCAAACACACACACACACACACACAGTAAACAGAGCGAGGAAAGGCGGCTGACGGAGGGGGGCAGGAAGAGAGAGTTAATTAATAAAGGAAGCTCTTCTGTTTTCTCACATCATGCACATGCCATTAATGGCTCAGCCCGAGTGTACAGTGTACATAATATTGAGTATATTTACTTTGAAAGGCATAACAATACTTTCAAGAGTGAAGCAGCCGGACTGAAGGGATTTCTCTCCACAACACACATGCATAAAGACACATACAAAGCTTGAGATGTGTGTATTAAAACATCTTCAAGGACACCGTGGACACGGTTGCAATATTGGCTTTAGGCAAGTTCGACTTCAAGCTTTTTTGCATTTCATTGAATCTTGCATGGTGACAATGTGATGGTCTGGTACATCTCACAAACACACACACACATGCACGTAAGCTTGCACCCTGATGTATGGCGTCTATGCTCACCTCCCTCTGGTTGCTGGCGCGTGTGTGTGTCAGCAAAGCGGTCAGAGCTGAGTTGCTGGTTTAAAAGCTGACGTGGGACTACGGCCAGATGGACGGCAATAAATTAGTTAAAACAGAGGTCACAGAAGAAACCAAGTGTGGATCAGAAAAGCCAGAGTCATCACCTTCAAATATCCAGTTTAAAATGGGCAAAGGCAGAGAGTGTGTGTCTGCGTGGGGTTTGACTTCGATTAACACTCTTAACCCAAAGGGAAACACAGATCTCCACTTAAGGGAAGATGAGGCCTTGTACATCAACCTCAGAGATACAACATTTATGGCATTAAACTACACACTTGAAGCAATACCAAGGTAGATGCGTGGAGGCTGAACTACATTTGTCATTGTTGAACAGCTGTTGGGGAACATCTGGATTATTAAATTACATATGCCAACAACAATGACAATTTCCTGGTTGTTTAGTTTGTTATGGAGAAAAAAATATATCATTTTTACAGCTCACCAATGAACATGCACAGCTGAGCCTGTATGTTGTGTAGTTGATGAACTCAGTGATTGACCACAGACATGTTAACGAGCTTTGGTTCTATACTTTGATGATTGCGCTGTTGGTAATATTAGAGTAAAAACACACAGAACACTCCGAAACCCCGCTGTGTGTTTACCTTTACCTTCACCTGCTCTGAAAAAAGCCATGGCAGGCGAAGACACAAACACACACACAAAAACAACAAACAATCTAAAAACAACAAACAGATGCGGCTTTCCCAGCATGCAGCATTGACCCCCGCCTGCTGTTACTGTGGTGATGTGATTCATTAATTAGTTGGCTGTTTGATTGGCTTGTTAAAGGACAAATCAAATGAGGTACTTGGAGATGAGAGGGGTGGAGGTGATTTATCATCAACGACGATCGCCCCCCCCAACACAAACAGATGAGAGGTGGCCGAGTGCATGCAGACGTGCATGTAATCATATTCAGACACGGGAGACAGATTTCACGCGCTAGTCTGACACAGCTGACCCTTGACACAGCCACTGTGCTGCTGCTTCAGCAGTGAGTCGCGGCTGCCGCAGGTGTGTGTCTAGAGGATGACCTGGTCCGGCCCGGGTCAACAGGTGAGCCATAATTAAACAGCAACTCAGCCAAGCAAAACACACCGCAGCAGAAATAATGAGATGTGATGCTGAAACATCATTCCACATGAACTGGGAGGATTTGATAAATGAGGAAAGAAAATGTGAGCACACAGAGGTACTGAGAATCCTTAAAGACCACAATCAGAGTATTAAAGGCATACATCTACCAGATAAACTTTTTGTGATTATAGTCGAAAACGTAAAACTTCATCTCCTATAAAATGTTTGTTGTCCTTGTACATTCATCACGTCAGGCAACATTGAAGCTGATATTTAGCTTAGAGCTTGTATAGAAAAGTGTGTGCCAAAAACAAACATCAGAGAAAGCAGTAAGCTGGAGAGTCTGTGTTGCCTACGATGTGTAAGTGCCTTCTCTGTATATTGTGTCCAATACCAGAACCAACATGAGGGACGTGGCTGTATAATCTGCATGGACAAGAGTAGAAATTATCTCTGCAGATCCAGACCTTGAATGCAGGGGTGTTCCCGTCGCGTTTACGCGTTTTCTGCCTTTTTCATACAAGGAGAGAAAGTAGAAGGTTTAGCTCTGTAGAGATTTCTTAGAAAACATCTCCTCACTGAATTCCTTTGCATTTCATCTTTATATACTCGTCTCTCTCTCTGTTTTGACCTCCCCAACACAACAGACACCCCCATATTTCTCTACATCTTTTTTTTCCAACCACATACACAGACAAAAAAAACAAAACAACAACACTTTTTGTGTGTATATCTCGCACGCACACATGAATAATACACAGAGATACACAGATATGTACACATAGACTCCTTGTGAAGCCTGCTGCCCTTTGAGCATGAAAAAGCCTGGGAAATGTTGAGTTCAGTGAATGGCAGTTGAATCTTAATAGTATTTCAGCTTCTTCTGGCTCGTCTCTCTCGTGGCTAAAAAGACATGAGGGGATTTGGTAAAAGTAAGAAAAAAACCCCACATAGTTTTGTTCTCTTACACCCTCCTACTGTGAGATCTTTTTATTTATTTATTTATCTGTTCTTTGTCTTTTCTCCTTTGCCCTAGCATATATGAGATTTACAAAGCGGCACATGCACGCACATGAATGTTCGTTGTGTCTGGTAGCGTCTTTTAATTACACTGGCGAGGACAAGAGGATAGAGAAACAGTCGAGGATGGAAGAAAAGGGGGAGAAATACAGGTGGTGGGGTCAGGGACAAACAAAAAGTTTATGAGAGTAAAAGCAGCGACAGTGAAGTAAGAGGAGGGAAGGAAGGAAAGGGGACAAGTACACAAGAGGAGATGAGCGATGGGGGGGGGGCAAAAATGGGAAGTGGGAGAATTGAAAACCACACTGCGAGATGAAAGATGAGCGCTAACTTCGGCTCGACTCCGGCTGTCAGGATTGGGGGGAAATACTGTGCGCGTGTGTATGTACGCGTGTGTGTGCGTGACAACCATGTGATCTAAGGTCTTTGGTGTCACTACACTGCCTGTGCTGTGATAGCAACCCATTCATCATCCAAGCATCTGGTGCCCTTGCCACAACACACACGCGCATGCACACAAACACACACACACACACACACACACACACACACACACACACACACACACACACACACACACACACACACACACACACACACACACACACACACACACACACACACACACACACACACACAAACACAAACATAACATGCATCCTGAATTTGTTATCTTTGTCTCCTTACTCCCTCGCTGCCCTCTATCCATTCAAACTTTCTCTGTTAAACCTTTTTATTCATTTTCCTCGGCTTATTTTGATAAGCCGGTGCCTTTTCTCATCAATCCATCCAAACTTGCCCTCCTGGCCCTTTTTTTTCCCCCCTGCCAGCCAGTCATCAATAATCTTGTGTAGAGAAAAAAAACATATTACCAGCAGCAATATTTGTTGTTAGGGGGAGAAAAAAAGTTTGAGTACCGTACGGACCCAAGCGTCTGAGGTCACGTTCAGGAGTATTTCTTCAATAACAGTGACAAGATGTTTTCAAAAATACCCTTGGGTGTCTATCTGTCATTCTGGGTATCTAAAAATGACCACTGTAATTCAATTTCCAGGGTGTCAGGTGTGAACATCTCATAGTAGCTACCTCTTCAACCCCCCCATGCCAAGAGAGAAGTAGATGGAGCTACAGGTCCATGCTGATCTAAGGCAAAATAAGGCTGATGCAAATTCAGGCAGGCTAAGGTGTTTGTTTGGTCTACCCAACGTGTGATTAAAGCTGCGAATCAAGACAAACACCATGATTTGCTTTGCATTGAGGCTTGAGGACATGCCATTCCGGAACCTCGACTGAAGACAAAGAGGATGCGACGAAGACGTCAACAGATACAACACAAGTGGGAGAGACAGAGCAACAGGAGCGCAGCAAAGGAGGGGATGAAGCGAGCACTGAATCCACTGATTACACTGCAGTAAGTAATAAATAGCAACAGAGTGCTGATGGATGTACATCTGTTGCTGTGTGGAATATCGGCATGTAGCTGGCAGTCAGTCGTGTTGCTAGGCTGTCGGCTCCATATGGCATTATGAGCATTTGCTTTTGTATAATCTGATTCTGGGTGCTGTTCAAATGATTAATTAAAATAAATTGAGGGGTAATGCCTTTTTACCAGAGATCTGGTGAGATTTTCTGGCAGTATCTCTGTTTCAACTGTAAAAGTAGATATGGAAGTCTCCTAAGTACCTAAGGGATTAAACTCAAATCAGACATATTTAAATGTCTAAATTATAGATTATAAAACGGACAATTCCGTGCCATGATTATGATTAGCTGAAGCTCTGTAAGGGAGCTGTGCACAGATGAGTGGTGGGAGGAAGTTCAAGACAGAAAGGAGACATGCTGAAATTAACAACATTAGAGGAGCTGAGGGGGTCGAGGGGAACTGCAACCATTTTAACAGACGTGGACTATTTTCTGTTATCAGCTGGCGTATTGTAAGGGACCAGACATGAAGACAAGCCACGGCTGCCAGTTGTTGAGGAAAAGAGCGTAGTTACAGCGAGTAGATGTACATATGAGTTGCATGCAGCCAGACATATAGACTGGAAACTGACAACGTTTTGAGATAGTTTGGAATATCAACTATATAAACTAAATATGTCAACACACCTCAACAGTAACTTTAGAGGAGGAGATTGAAAAGGGCTTTGGAATAACTTGTTTCAAAAGAGGAAAATGTGTCAAATTCAACAGTTTTAAAAAAGGGAAAACCCTCTAAACAACAGCTGTATGGAAAAAAAGAAATTTGTACAGTAGTTTTTTGTCATTGAATCAAAACTGAAAATGTCTCGAAACCCAGCATTTGTTCGAGTGCCTCTGGGAAGATCGCGAAGCAGCAGGTGAACATAAATTCTGAGTGGAAAAATCAGGGAGGTCCAGAAAATCTCATAGAGCCTCTTGCAGAGGTATTGTGAGACTGATCAATATGTCAATAAGTGTCACCGTGTCGGGCAAAAAGGGCACCACAGACCAACCGAAACCAGCATTGGACTGAGAAAACGTGTTGGTGTGTTTGTGTGCGTGTGTGTGTGTGGGGGGGGGTCTCTCCATGGTCCAAAGCAGAGCTGGTAAAACAAAAAAGAAAACATGGTGCAAAGAAATGTTCTGCAATGAGAGTGTTTACTGGGAAACTAATGGAAAATGCCAAGCGGGGAAGCCCCAAGTTGGTAGAGGGACTTGTAGGGAGGTGGTGGGTGTGCAACTCAACCCTGACATTAATCACCACAGCCCCCGTTCCTGTGGGAGGCGGCTGAGACGAATGGTAATCTTTAGCTGTGGTGTACTGGGACAAAACACTGGGAGACCAGAGCAGAGTCTGTTACACAGAAATTAATGTAATCCTGGCCGAGGTCACTGCCACCGTCTATGTCTGTGTGTGTGTGTGTGTGTGTGTGTGTGTGTGTGTGTGTGTGTGTGCGTGTGTGTTCTGCATTCTGGAGAGTGAGCGACGGGCTGAGAGCACTCAAAAGAAAAGACATTCTGATTTGAAATCATATGCTGATGATCCAGCAGCAGAACACAATTAACCCGTGCTTTTTCGTCACCTCTGTAATTTGCGCGTTTGTGTGTGTGTGTGTGTGTTGTTAGCGATGGTAAATCACGAAAAATGAAAGTGAGCACAAATTTTTCCAAAACATTCATGTAAGAAACCTTCCGATTAAAATAGTGGTGAGGAGGAAGAATCCCATGATCTGTACCAGAGGGTTAACAGTTTTTACTTCCATTATGAAATGTTTATGAGATGGATAATTAAATCGTGTTGGTCTGTGTGTGAAGAAGAAGGAAAAAAGTACAAGAGTGTGAAAAGAAGAAAAACTCACACCAATTATCCAATGAAATACTGCAAATTCTACAAACAATATCTGATATTTTACCACATTTCTGTAAGAAGGCATTGTTTTTTTTAGAGAAGTAGCTCAAATTCTACAACTCAAACTTCTACACCTTTATGAACAGACAGACCGACTGAACTCTGATGGGACGTCCATCCATCTATAATGAAGTTCTCCTCATGTTCATCTCATTTTAATGAGGGTAAATATGGCCCAATGCTGTGAATACATGTATATTTTCATGTATAATTCATTGATGCGGTTTTTTACATCGTGTTGCAGAGGGACATCCAGCACCGTGTGACATTTTTGGGAATGAGACAGGATGGTGTGAGACCACGGCCAGACAGTGACAGAAGAGGACAAAAAAGATGAAATGTCAGAAAGACCTGGTCAAACACACACACGCACACACAAACACAAGAGTGATTGAGTGCTGACGAGGCTGCTGGCGTGTGCCCAGAGACGAGGGCAGGGGGGAGAGAGGGAGTGATCTGCGGTACTAAGAACGGACATTTATCAAGCTACCCAAAACCAGGCAAACACGCGAGCCCAGTCAAACAGACAGAGACGTGGCGGCGCAAAGCGAAGTGGATCATAAAACCACAGCATTTTGAAAAGAATACATTCAATTCCCAACCGAATGAATAAGTCATTTCAGTCCCCGCACAGTTAATGTCTCTGGGTTTGACTCCGGCGGCCCGAGGACTGAAAAAACATGCAGCCTCTAAATCCCCCGTTGGTGTGAAAGTGAGTGTGAGTGGTGGTCCATCTCCATGTCGGCCCTGTGATAGACTGCCGACCTGTCCTGGGTGTCCCCTGGCCTCTTGCCTAATACCAGCTGGGATTGGTTCCAACCCGCCCCCTCCCCCAACCCCCGCTCTAACAATGCAACTGTACAGACCAAGCGGTGTGGATAATGGACGGAGGGATTTAATTGATGAAAGAATTGGAAAAAAGTGTAGCAAGTCCTTGAGGGATTCTGCCATCACATGTTCGATCAAGTGCTTCAACAGACAGCAAATGTGGTGCAGTGTAGGCAAATAATAGACAGCTTTGCATTGAAGCTCTTCAATCTCAAAGTTTTAATCCCTTCAAACAATTCGGTATCTCACTGGCTATACCCTGAAAACCGCCTCCATGTACGCGACGAAAAAAACAGACCTGTTCTATTGACTCACCATTATATCATCATTTATCATTGGAGAGGACCAGTGTTTGAAGCTTGTGTTTGGGAAGATACATAAACAAATACAAACTCAATCAACTGAATATAGTCCAGAAAGTATTGTAATAACCTTTTACAGGTTGGGGTAAGAGGTTAGAGGTGAGGGACAGGGTTGAGTTAGGTCTATGACTCAAACACACACTACGAGAGATTGCTTGTTCAGTTCCCCTTATAAACTAAAGGCAGTGGTGTTGTTTCCCTCCTTTATTTATTAATAATATTTGCATTAAGTGTAGTGCAGGGTGTATTACTTTATGTTACATAAAATGTAACCTGTTCTGAGTGCATTGTTGGTCAAATGTGGCTTGACAAGTTCTGCATTATACCTGGTCTGAGGAGATGGGTTGTTCAAAGTGGGTGTACAAAAGGCCACGCTCAAAGTTGTCGGCTTAATCAACACGTGCGAGGCGGCTGTAATGAAACCCCAAGATCAATGGAGAGTGGAACTAATTCCGAGGCGCATCTAAGCATGCAACGCCAAACATCCTGCATTCATTGTGCAGAGTCCTCATCGCCAGCCTCCATCGCTATCAACTGCATCTCTCTTTGATGATGAAAGCCACTGATGTGTGATGTGATCGTGCTTGAGGGTGGGTCTTCATAACCCCACGATGTTAATAAACGCGACCCCGCAAAGGAGGCACAAACTAACTACGTGAGGTGTCACACCGAGCCGGGTTTCAATACGGTGAGCGGCTCGGCTTTGTGCTTGACATAACAAATGCTGGGTGATGTTGCTATCGCAGTGGACCAGCTCTGCTTGGAGACACCTGACTAAACAGAAATGCTCTCATGTAATTACTCTCACACAAACACACACACTCACATAAAAAATAAAAGCCTTTCTTGACTGTGAATAACAAAGATAATGCTCAGTACCACTACCCCAGTGCCCTGCTCCACATAAACATTGTAATTAATGAGGCCAAACATGGCGCCATTGTCTTGGTGTCATTTTGCCTGTAAGAAAAACCTCAAAATACCCTCTCTTTACTGAAAATTAATCATTACTCTCAATCCCAAATGGCTGGTTCCCAAATAGCTCGGAATGCTGGGGGACTCCGCTTCTCTAGCCGTGCAAACAATAACGCTGTTATTTTTTTGGTTTGTTTCTTTTTAAAGGCGTGAGAATATAAAGGAGGCAGGAGGGGGGCAAGGAGGTTGGATCGGATGGAAATGTTGAATGCATGGCACATAAAAAACATAAACACACACACACACACAATGGGTCCGGCGTTCCAGCTCATTTCAGCACAACATTATCCAACAACAGAGATGCCTCAGAAGTGTCCAGTCTCACACTGGTTATGCCGCCATGGGAAACAAAAAACAGCCTGCTTTCTTTTCCTTTTTTTTTTCCCTCCCCTTCAAACACGGCCTCAAACACAAACTTTTCAGCCGACTACAAGAGAGAGAAAGAGACACCAAAGCCATAGTTAGAGCAATAACCTCTTACCAGGTCGACAGAAAGGCATCTAACATACGTTTTTGATACATACAATTACCTTAACCGAGAGGGTTTTATTTCCACCAGTGTGTTGCTGTGCACAATGATGCAAAAAATAAATGAAAAACAAATAAATAAGATAGTTAATTTTCACCCAAAAAATAACAGAAAGTTTTCAATAAATTCAAATGTTCAAAAAAGATCTCTTCAGCATCAATGGCCGCGATGTATTGTTGCTTGGCTACTACTCACGTGGGCGTATTCATGTGTTTTGCTCCAGCTGTGAATACCTCACATTTGAGTTGAGCTAGAAAAACAGCTGGCCAGCTCTTGGTTTCGCTTTCCATCTTTCTTTTCTGTCCATCTCCCTGTAACAGTAGCCGTCATTCCCGGACTATCATTATTTCCATTTCAACCCAACACATCTACAATTGGGGCAGCTCAAGGCTCAATATTATTTGAAATTAGTTCTGGGATGCTCTCTGTGCCGTGGTAAAGACACAATATGGTGGATTTGTTCCGGTATTACAGTTTTTTTTTCTTTTCATGTCTTTTCTTATATTTGCAGGTATAGCACTTCTTCCAAGCTGCTTCATATATTTTCAAATGCATGTTCTGTTGGTTCCTTTGAGGCCTTATCGGTAACAGCTATCCTTTAACAGAATGTAATTGTTTGGATGTTTAAGACACAAAGGTTGAGTGATACAGCCTATTTCTGAGGATGAATCAGTGTGCACGACACAAAGTTTTGCTTAAAAAGTGCTGACATGTAAAAAAAAAAATATATATATATATATGAATGAATAAAAAAATCTGGAATAAGGCCCAAAAGATACAAGTTCAGAGCGTTAATCAGTGGATGAATTACATCACCGTGCTTTAATCATTACAAAATCTACCGTTTAACGATTGTCAGAAAAGCACGCTTGAGGCATTTTAATTAATTCCTGATTGTTTGGTCTCTCCAGTGTTCACATGTAGAGTTTCACAGGTACTTGATGTTGCCAAATGGAAATGTGATCTTTGATTCATTTGCCTCCTCTCTCTTCCAAGCAATACCTCCTCTCCCCTTCTCAATCCATCTCTGATTAGAAAAGAAAAAAAGAAAAAAAGGAGAAAAAAAAAGAACCAAAGCTTGGCAACAGAGAGGATGAGGTAAGGCTGCAGGGGTCGCAGCTGGTAGCTTGGCTGAGGACCTGGCACCGGACAAAAAATGTTTAAAAAAAATAAAAAATAAAAAGCACAGTAAAGAAGGGATGGAGAAATGGAGGGGAATGTGAGATGGACAGATGGAGGGCAAAATGAAATGGAGAGCTAGAGGGAGGGAAAGAGGGATAATGATGATGAGACTTCAGCTGGGCAGAATGGAGCTACTGGCTGGATAGAAGTGAAACTGATTGGACTGTGAGAGTTATGGAGGGTGAAAAGAGGGGGAATAAGAGAGAGAGAGAGAATGAGATATGATAGAGAGGTGTGTGTGTGCGTGTGTGTGTGTGTGGGCGTGCTGGGGGGGCAGATGGGTACACCTCTGCGACTCCATGCTGACCACTCGGTTTTCATCAGAGAGGAATTCTCGGGCACAAAAGGGGAGCGGAGATGGACACGACGAGCGAAGAAAAGCGGCAAGGATTTTGTCGCTTTCACCGCCCTTTTCTCTTTTTTCACGGCGACCGGCAGCTATCGGGAGCCGCCAGACGTCCCTGAACCCGACCTTCTCTTTCTCCCAACCCCATTTGGATTCTCAATAGGCCGCCGCCGAAATAATTTGGCGATCTATTAGAGAGGTGAGAGTGTTGTCATTTAGAAAAATCCCTGAGAGGACAAATTGTTATTTAAACTCCCTTTGTATCCGTGTGGAGGCGGCGGCGGCGGCAATCACAGTATTTAAGAACTTATTAGTCACATTTCTGGAAAAATACTCATCAAAACACTCTACCAAAACACAATACTTAAACATGTTATGAAGATTAGAAGCATTGCTAAAAGTGCATATTTATTGGAGCTCTCCTCTCTACCTCTTATTAAATTAACACCTTAACAAAATGAACCAACCAACACTATTTACCCATAATGTGATTTTTGACATTTTGTAGTGAGCAGGAGTGGATGAACGCATCAAATTGTGCGGTAAACATGCTCAACTTCCGCCAGTGGGGGGGTCCAACACTCCCTTCCGTGTGCAGGATTATGCAAAAGCCACCGGGCTGTTTTCCATTAAATGTCCATGGGAGAGGGGGAGCACGGGTGAGGGAATAACCCATTAAAATTTAGGAGAGATTCAGATACTGAGGGAGGGATTTTTTTCTGGAAATATTACACGGTCCTTGGCGGATGTCGGCGCTCTCCTTGTGCGCTTCTGGTTTATTACTTTATTGGTGGTGCGGTGTGAAGTCATTGCCAAGGAGGAAGTGGAAATGCCCATTTCATGGAATCATAGGTATTGCGTTTATCCCTGGCTAAAAAAGAGCTTCCTGTGTGGCAGATGGGTTTTCTTTTTTTTTTTCTTTCTCTACTCAAGCAAGACTTGAGAGTCCCTCGCCAATTCCCTTCACGTTCCCCACCGCACACACAAACATACACATCCCCTCCGATCAGATGTATGTAGTTGGCGGTCGTCCCAGACATCTGTCTTTTGGTGGTCAAAATGTGCCAGACTGGACCGGCTCTGCCCAGCCCAGGGTCAGCAACATACAATGCATCACAAACCTCTCTCTATCTCTCTCACTGTGTGCTTCATCAGTCCTCGCTCGCCCTCCATCTGTCTTTCCCAGCTGCCGTCTCCTGCATTCGGTACCTCTGACTACGAATGCGGCGCGGCTCAGGGTCAGCCGCAGAGCTCCGCGCCGTCTCTCCGGCTCACTTCTGCCTCACAAATATCTTTTCTTTTTTTTTTCCCCCTCTTCTTTCC
>CAESWR010002587.1:175042-194083 GCA_903171835.1 Mullus surmuletus | reverse complement strand
TGCGCGCGTGTGCAATTTCTGCGTCCGTTTCGTATAAATGTCACATAACATACGAGAGATGCCAGTTAACCAGCTGTAGGCTCTCTGCATGACATGTGTGTGTAGGTGTGTGTGTGTGTGTGTGTGTGAAATCAGCACGCAAAATACATTACATACATACATAAAATACAATACACGCTCAAGGCTGGAGGCTTCCATCTGGAGTATTCGACCACTGGTGAGGTTATCACGCAAGGTTTGGGAAACATCCAGGTTTGGTTTTTTGTTGGTTGGTTGTTGAAATCTGACACCATCTCGTCTCAGGATGTCTTTGCTTTGCAAGACACTCTGACTGTGCAGTCGAGCACCACTCTGTTGAACCCGCCCTTGTGAGTGGGCACCCCCTGCTGTACTCAGGAGGGGGGAAAAAACGACCTGCTTTTGTACCAAACCAGGCCTAAAATAAAAAAAAAACAACATTTTGGAGTAAGGGTTTCATTTTGGCTGGTGATGCAATTTCAGATGAGACCAGGACCGTGATTAAAGCTGCCTATGATTGCTTCGTCTTAGGCACTATGAGGACGGTGCTGATTAGTGTCTTGAAAGCACAGTTAGTAAAGTTTGCACACTCTTCACGTCAAGATCTTTCAGATTAAATTACTTGGAGTTAAACAAAAAAAACAAAAAAAAAAGACTGGTTTTCTTGTTTGCTAGAAAACGCGACAGAAGTGATGGAATATACTGTAGAATATCGAACAGTGTGAGAGAAAGTGAGCGCCTCCGTCTTTTTATTGACCAACAACGGCCCATTTGTGAAGCATTCACTTGCATTATGTTCCCTCCAGCGTGCATCTGATATAGAAGTATTTGATTAGCTTGTTCTTCCAGGTCCTTAATGTGCATTGCTGGTATCGGAGGTGTGACAATCACAGCCAACTGGAGACAGCCTAGCTGTCACGGTGGCTATAACGCTCCAGACACAATCAAACACACATTAAATTGCTTAATGGATACAAGAGTTGCCACGATATAACACAGCGGTTAATGTTGTCAATCCGACCGCTGCTTCGTTTCCATAACAACACGCCGGCAAAATGCGAGCTTAGAGCTCAAAAGTAGACACACCCACCGCCGCTCATACCTTTAGAGTCTCATAAAAGAAGGTCTTTTTTCTCCAGCCGCCTCCTGTTAACGGCTCTGTCGGTGCGCTTACTGGCGAAAGGGGATTTTGTTATGTCTTAAATGAAATCAACATAAAAACGTACACACACAAACACACAAGCTCTTAATTAGACTTTGCAGCCAGGTAGATACACACGGATAAGAGGTTGCTTGCAGGCACACACTCAGTCTTCTCTGACACACTCACACACACACACACACACACACAGTGATTAAAGACTAAGGCCATCTGGTGCTGTAAAGTGAGCGAGGGGGGAAAGCACCCTCGTGGTTGCTGATGCAAGCCTTGAGACATGTCCTTTATATCCTCCTTTCCTTCCCTTCCTTAGTTTTCCCCTTCCTGTTTTCTGCCCCCTCTCCTCTCCCTCACCACCGTCCTTCCTTTTGCTCGTCCTTGCCTGTATAAACACCACATGAAACCCAAATAATCCAGACTTGCCCATGTTTGATGGGATGAATGTTGGCGATAACCTGTGTACTCACTAGGTTTGCAGCCGGCAGCATTAAACAGATGCTCGGGGAGATTGCTGCTGGATGCTCCTGCTGTTTCTATAAGATTCACGGAAGTGTGTGTGGGGTATGGCAGCGTTTTCATAACAGTCACAAAAAAAGTATTATATTCATGCTAAACTCTGAACACCCCTGGGATTTTACATTTTAAACTTTGGAAGAAAGGAAGTCAAAAGGAGACACTTCTAGAAAGGAAAATGCAGAGTTGTGTAATTTTAAAAAATAGACCAAGAATATAATAAGCAATATTTACTTTTCTTGAGCCGAATGTATCAATACTCCTGCACCCTGCAGTATAAAAAAGTTGCTCCATCTTTCACTCCAAATGTTTGGTTTCTGAATAGCTTTTTGTGTTGCACTGCGTCACTCCTACGACTTAAGACCTTTGGTGTTTATGAGCAAAATGTGTGACTGAATGTGCTGAAACTTTTTTTTCTCCAGTTTGATAGAAAAAAGTATGAATACATTTGGAAAAAAAAGTAGATGAAAATGTTCAATGGAATTCGTTTGGTTCTTTGGACTGAGGCAATGCAGTTCTGCGCTGTTTTTTTTTCTTTTTAAAGATTTCCAGAAAGTAGCAGTCACAAAGCTGCTGGCCAAGCTTGACACACTATTCAACTTAAAAAAAAAAAAAGGCCAGGACTGTTAACATTAAATCTGCATCCCATCACTGCTGTATTTCTATTTACTTATTTACACAACTAATAAAAATGTACAATCTCAAATCTACTTGCAGCCTTTTCTGATCGCTCACTTGGTGCCCCAACGGCAGACGTGTTGTACGTCAGGTCGTCATCTGCAATTTCTGGCTTTGAAAATGACCACCACCCATGGCTGTGTGATGAATGCATGCCGAACACGCACCACTGGCCCATTAATGACCTCGTACAACTACTGTCTAACAAAAGATTTTTTTATTTTTTTAAATTCTAAATCACACCCTGCCGCAATCTGACAGAGCCAGCTCTTACAGTTTAGTTTGATTTACGCAGAAAATGACTTTGGGAAAGCTAACAATTAGCGCAGTGTGAGATCTGAGGAGAACATACACAGAGCCGACCTTGACATTTTGTTTTGATACAATTTGTACACAGTTTGCTGCTGGCAAGGGTGATTTTCACATGAAGACATAGCTGCCAAATTGTGTTTTTGTGGCAAATGCTGTTCCACAAAGCAACAACATCATGCACGGGGAATCAAAAGGGCAAAACGCCCAGCCGCCTAAGGATTTAGCTTCATTGCGTCCCCACAGAGACAGAAAGGTTGGTGCCAATTACTCACTTAGTGGAGATGGTAGGGAGAGCAGACATCGTATTTTCTTCTTTCCTTCTCCCGAAATGACAAACGTGGCACCGAATGAGGTAAAATGTGACAGAATATGATTTATACAGCAATAAATATACATAAAGGGACGGCGCTTCTGGATCTAAAATTTTAAGTTAGTGTGAAAATGCCTCAAACTGGCTTTCTTTTTCCTATCGACCAGCAGGGGGCAGAGTTGGAAATGGCCTTACTTTTTCTTTTGATAGCACTGCTTCAGGTGCACTCACGTTATTATAATAAAGTAAATAAGTTCAAGACTGGGGGCAATTTATGATTGACAAGTATCAAATCTGGAGGACTCCAGGTCATGTTGGTACACTGTTGATGGGTATGACAATGAGCAAGAAAAATGTATTTGCCAATGGGAAAAAACAAACAAGATTTATCAGGGAATTGTAATTCTGGCAGGACTGTGTGTGTAAAGTGAATTTAAAAAATGTGCAGTTAAAAGTGTTGAGAATGGCAAAAAGTCAGCACAGATATGTGTGATGGGACTGAGTCCTCAGTATGTTAGCTTTCATTTTTCTCCCAAGATAAGACAAGAGCGTAAGCAAAGAAAGAAGACTAAAAAATCCACAAGGCTTTGCTGACGCATCAGAGCTGTAGAGTGAACCCTCCCTCAAATAGCCAATATTTGCCCCCTGCCCATGCCTGTGATACATAAGCAATATGCTGCTAAAAATAGAGGTGAGTTAGTGTGACTACTTGATATGCTGTACACATGCTTTTCGTCCACTGTCCATTTCACCCTGCGATATTCATACTGACACGAGTCATACCTCGCTCCCCTGGGCGCAAAACCACCATTGCACAACCAGCCTGTACTTGACTAATCTGGGGTGCACTGTATTTTAATATGCCGAGCTATATGATAATCACCAGGAATGTGATGCTGAACACCTACTTAAATGCAAACATAGGACCCTCCATCTGTCCCCTGGGCGAGCGAGGAGGAGGTAATTTACATGATTAATTACTTATACCTAACAAGCACTGGCGGTGTTAAGGCCTGCCCGGGCTCCTCGCACAGCATGTTGATGTGTATGTGTGCATGTGTGTCTTCAGAGTTCAGTATGGCAGCCCTATTCCAGACTCCGTAATCTAGTCAGGTAATGATCTATAATTAATGACGATGGCTTATCATTTCTATTAGGCATCAGAAAAGTTGGGTCCCATTCCATTTCAGAAACTTGACTAAACTTCCTGCACTTAAGTTAAAGTTGGCATGAATGAGTGAGGAGACGGTTGTTTCTTCACTTTGATGCTTCATTGGACCCATGTGGAAAAGGATGAAACGGTATGAAGAAATGCTCAAGTGTTACTGCCACATAAAACAGTTCAAAATGTTCTACTCTCAAGTTTTGGACAGACATTTATTAAAGGTTTTAAGGACAGTAGCGCTGGATCTCACCAATGTTTGGAAATGTTTAAAATCAAGATAACATTGCATGAAGTATTGTGACGATATATTTGAGCATTTTGTGGTACATATTGCTGATGGAATTTTCCCAAACTGTACACCTAAACACAGAAATATGCTTAATAGATAGATAATGTTAGACTAATTCAACAAAAGCCAACAAAGAAAAAAAAACAGAAAAGATGCTCACATGTTGAGCAGCACGGCAGTGATAGTATAGTATCTCTCATTCTTTCACAGTGTATCTCACTCACTTCGGTCCTGACTGGAGACATATGGCCCGGTTCATTACCTGTAATGTGGCATAATAGCAGCTTCCACATGAGGCAGCCAGTTTGTGTGTGTTTGTGTGTATGTGTGTGCGTGCAGGCAAGCAAGTCTGTGTCGAAATTCATGCAGCTGTGTGCAAATGTGTGTGTGCATGTTTCTTCCATGAGCCTTTAGTGGGAGCGTGCATGTGTTTGTGCATGTAATGGGCCGCTCCACAATGCCAGTGTTGTGATTAGGTAGCAATCACGGCCTAACAAGCTTTAGATAGCAGACATCAACACGCACTCCCCGGAGTGTGTGCCGTCATACATCCTTATCCAACATGTATGCACATATAAAGCAGATTTGATTTCAGAATCTATGAAATCAGGCTTTTTCATTAGCAATCAGATACACACACGCCACCCAGGAACATACAAGGGCGATTAGGCGTGGAGCAGCAGTGTGTCATCTGTGACTGTCAGAAAATAGAACCCAAAGAAATAGTTTGCATGGAATCACTTAGAACTTGTTCATCCACTGGGGTTGATGGGTTGGCAACAGATATGTGCTATGATTGGATCCACTGTGGAAGCTCTCAGCTGTTATTCAAATAAAAACATTAGCAGATCCAAACCACAAAGGACCTTCTAACATGCAACAAGATGGGAACAGCAGCCATGTGTTTTTCACCGTAAATCAGATTCTGTATTACAAGTGAATGGATAATTCACCTCACAGGTCAAATTATCACGCAACTTTTTTACCTTAAATAATCACAAATGGTTTGAAATCACACACTCATTTGTCCGCTAACTTGACTTGCACATTTTTGACCATGTGTCTGTTGTTAAGAGGCAATTTATGTATCCATAGAATCCAGACTTTGCTACAATCATCGTCTAGCAATTTCTTCATAGGTACAACTGCTCAGCAAAAGAACAACAGAAAAGAAAATGCATATCATCCTCAATGGAATCACAAGCTACTTGTCCGCAGTTATCAAATGCGTCATCCACACACATATTGAGAGATCTTACAAACCTAAATCTATGTCCTAAATCCTAAAATAGACCTTAAAAGCTACCATCTTGTCTCCTGGAAGGTACACCCCTTATCCACTACTCACGGCTCCTTTGAGAAACCTGCTGATGAGACCTTGCTGACCTTGCTGACCTTGCTGACCTTTGCGACATCTCAACAACCAGCATGATAACCATTCACACAATTCAGGTGAAACAACAAATGCGGCAGCTCTGCCGTTGGCTGCCTCCATGCTGGCTTTCTCGGTGAATAAAAAGTTGACTGATATTGTAATCAAATCTTCTCTCATTGCTCCTCAGTGGAGGAAAGAAGGAATAGATCTGGGTCTCCAGTTGCAGTGTGGGAGTTTGTGAGGGGAGATTGGCCTCATACATCACCGGAAATGTACAAGTAAAACAGAGCTAATGCTGTCTTGATACAACAAAGACATTAATAGTCTCTTTCTCGCATCTCAAATACACCATAATATCACGCAATAAGTTAGAATGCTGAGATTGTGTTTGGAATAATATGAAAAGGAGCCAAAAAAGTCATAAATGAGTAACAAGTTTTGCAAAATCATAAATCTTCCTGGCAACTAGGCTACATACTTTTGCAAGCACACACACTAACTAGTGGGTGGTTTTGTGCATCCGAGTGTTTTAAAAACAGCGTGACTGCACATCCAAAGGTGTGTGTAAATTGGTGTGTTGTGCACGATCTTTAAGGCAGCAGCGAGTGTTTTTGGTGCAGGGATTCTCGAGCCCTGCCAACTGTTAAAACCTTGCATTTTTTCTCGCCCCGCCGGAGCCTGCTGTCGGTTCCACCTGTGCCACCAACAGTCACATGTCGATGTGCAGCTGTCTCACATCGCTGACAGGGAGAAGGACACACTTTGAGTCCTGTGATTTATAAAAAAATAAATAAACAAATACATTTTCAATAAAAGTAAGAAAAGGTATGTAAAAAGAAAAGTAAAAACCAGAGGGAGACTTCTGGACTATGTAAAAAACAGCTTTGCATATGTTGTTGCAAAGGACAAAATAACCAATATAAAGCATTTTCAGTCACCAACGGGCTCTCTTATCTCTCCCTCCAGCCTTGTGTCTCCATCGGCCGCACTTTATTTTTCCTCGGTGTAAAGAGCCCAGATATGCAAATACCTTTGTGATGATGCTCTGACCATTTTTCAGCACTATCTCAACCTGCATGCAGAGTTTCCGTCTCACACCATAACTCTGTATTCGTCTTGCTTCCCTAAACAGTATTTTACTCTTCAACCCGAAATGTTGCACTGATTTAAGTAATGCAAGTGTAAATGACTGATGGCACAGCAGGGAAGATCCGGCAGAATAGAAGTTATCTTTTAAATTGTAATCATTATTTTATTCTTTTTTTAAATCAATATTTGTATTTATTGGACTTTAGTGCTGAATGATAATGAATACTTGGTGTATTGACCTCTTCAGTGTGGCAGATAATCATTAACACTCTCTAACAGGCTTACATTCCAAATTCCAATTCTCCGTGTTTTTGTTTGGTTTTTGTAAACTGAAAAAAAATACGGATAGCCTCTGTATGAACTGGGACATAATGTGTTACTGTATACTTTCTGGAATATGTATTGTTTGCAATGCAATGTCTAACGTATACGCGGGTGTGTGTGTGTGTGTGTCTGTACTTGCGTGCCTGCGTTAAGTCAGCAAGACTCTGGAGCACGCACGGTGAACACTCCCCGGAGATGCTGAGTCAAGATGGCTGACTTCATCGGACCCATTTTGGGGTTCACTCGAGTTTGACGTGCCAACAGACGGCCCCCACCACCCCCCCCCGCCAACAACAACCACCACCACCACTATTAACCTCCCCCCCGGGAAGGTGAGCAAATAAACACTGGTTTAACTTTCATACTGGCGGGAAAGAGAAAGCAGAAGTGAGGAAGCCAAGTTCATTCATCACCAATTAATTATCTGCGGGCACTCTGCATACCAACGACCCTTTCTCTTTTACCTCTCGTGGCCTCCCACAAACGGTGTGTTTTTGGGTTTTTTTTTTTAATGCACGTCATACATAGGCAGGAAGTGGCTGCCATTGCAGTTCATGTAATGCATCTATAGGACACAAAATGTGGCGCGATGGGTGCGACCAGAGTGCCAGCAGCGGTTGTTGGCCTTAATCCAGCTGTGTTTGTGGTTGACATTGTGCATACGCTCGTTAGCACGATCATTCCAGGGTCCCTTACAGGCTGCTGGAAAATAACTGTATCTATAACTGTCTCACCGTAATCGATGGTGATGGTTGCAGCTGACCTTACTTTTGTTACTTTCGTCTGCAAATGGCTCAGTAGTTGAGTTGAAGTTGTGTGAGGCTTTATTTCTTCCAACGCTTTTGGTCAGTATTGGATGATGTTTGAATTCAACTCAAGATGTACATTTTTTTCCTCATTCAAACCTCATATACATATACTTACCACTGCATTTTGCTGCAAAAAGTTTGAAATATAAAACACACTAAAGTATTGATAGCATGCATGCGTTTCGGTTTATAACTCTTGTCAAAAGGTGGCTGAATGTAATGACAAAACCTTGGATGTTGATGAGACAACTAAATCAAGGCGTAATGAGCTGTGCACAGCAGGAGACATCCATGTTAAAAATTCGCTTCCAATGTTTCCTGCCAACCAGATGCTATTAAATTAGAACTGAGGAAACATCTTGGACAACAATGAACATATGTTGCATGGAGTGAACAACAACCTAGCCAGGAGATTTCTCACCAGCCATGTTTAGACATGTGGCGGTGTAGTGTCGAGACTTGGAGACATCTGTTTTGTTAACTCAAATCTTTTTTTAATCTGTTTTTGTCTAAACTTCATCACCCTATGACCCAATCAGCAGGAAAAAAATGGTACTTTTGAAGTTGTGTAAACAGTGATGAGGCGAAAGGCAAGGTCTCCTGGCTTCCCTTTGCCAAAAGCCAAATGTTTAAAATGTAGATGTGGTTAAAGGCTTCTCATTTAATTGTAAAGTAAAGTAAAATGAAATAACAAATGGTCGAGCACAGACTTTTAAACAAGCACATCCAAAGGGAGTGACAAAGAAAGGTAATCAGACCGCCGGCTGGATGCTGGCGACAAAACAACAAATGACAAACATCAAACGGACAACAGTGGATAAACAGGATGTGTGGGAGACCGAAACCGGCTTGTCGACCAGCAGTTTCAAAAGTGAAAAACTATGAGTTGAAAGGAAGGTAGGATGCAAAGCGGCTGAGAGGGCATGTGTGGCCGCATCCGGTCACGGTCACACCGAAGACTCCTGTGGTGGCCACGGGGGTTGTCAAGGCGATAACAGTTGAAAGGTGGGCTGCAGATACACCTTTTTGTAAGTGTAAGCTTCTTTTCACGGCAAAAGCAACCCTTTTACCAACCTTGAAATGACTCCGCAACTACAGTATCCTCTACAGTGGTGGGTCACCAGTGATCGCTAAAAATAAAACTCAAGGAAACTAACAACCGACCAACTACTTTTAATTGCCTGACTCAAAGACGTGCCATGAATATATTTTTTTCTCCAACCTGCCAAGGCTAATGATGTATACCAGGATCAGCAGGGTGGAATCAGCTTTGCCTTTCAACTGTAAAAACACATTCCAAGGTATAACGTATTCAAATAAGACATTTAAGACAGGTCATTTTCAAGCTGGACTTAAAAGTGCAGTATGTACAGTACGGTCTCAGCATGCGTCAGAGAAAACGAGATCTTGAATCTCATCACCATGGTTACAGCTGGCTGCCATAGTTATCATCCGACATTCCTCTTCCAGCTAACTTCAGATTACACTGATATTTTCTAAAAATGGCAATTTTTTTGACCTAATGCAAACTTGACGGCTGATCAGTGTGTTTCACCACCTGCTTCAGATGACAGAGTTGACCCCAGCAGTGTTTCGTTTTGGGGGGGTTTTAAACGTGTAAAGAGAAATTCAAGTGCAAACCAAAAGGCTCTGCCCACTTCCCAGTTAAGACTGCTCATTAATAAAAGGCTTTTTTTTTTTCAATATTCCTTCTTCAAATCTTAAAATTTTTCAAATCTCATTTGATGTTTTTGTTCTGAGCGCTGCAGATAAATGACTTTTTTTCGTCCTCTAACAAAATTAATAGTAGGCAATTTAAGGATCCTAGTAAATCCAATAGAACAGCTGCTCAACATCTTTCCATTTTCAGTTTCTTATTATTAGAGGTGAAATCCGCTCTTACAAGAGTATGAAAAGTGAGGAGACACATTACATCTGTGTGCTGTCACATCCAGCCTTGGCCCATTCATGGTCTTCTTTCTGCTTTCATCTTAACAACAGAGTACATATATACTGTAATACTTCACTTGATTATGTTTCTGAGGCGGAAAACAACTTTCTTGGTAATTATGTTCCAAGAAGTGTTCATTTCATGTCAATAAAGTCCTCTGTGCTTTTTTGCATCTATACTGCTGCATTTAATTACAGGAGAACATGACTTCTCCGCCCCCCTGGATGCTTCTAGGGATTATAAATGCAATACAATATTTGATGTTATTTCATTTTTTATCTCATTTGTGAATATATTTACTGATCTCATTAAGCATTTGGATGACAAATGGACAGAGAGAACAGAGATTTAGTTTGACCCCCCCATATATACACATCTTTGTCTGGTGATCAACCCCGTGGAGAGATCTAATCTGTTTGGACAGGGGATGAAAGACAAAGAACACAGGCAAGACCCCCAACACCAACTCCCTACTGCTAACTTGCTCTGCAGTTCCATTGTTGATGCGGGGGGGGAGGGGGGGGGCAGGCAGGCGCATGACTCACATTTGCACAAACGCTGCATCCACTCACACACCTGTCAGAGGAGACCATTGAGGATGGTAAGTGAGCCGACTGCTGCCAAAATGGCTGCCTTTTGTTTACAAATCTCATTATCCTCTTCAGTTCACGTTGAGCACGATGAGTAATTACTCCACCCGTGTACAAGTCACACGGCTGGTGTAAAATTCACACTCTAGTAGGGTGGATAATAGCTCTTGGTAAATACACCCCACTTGCTTGATGAGGGGGCCATTGTGCGCAATGGAGAGCAATAAGCGCTTAAGGATCTTTAATATTTGGCCAAATGCAAAAGCAACATGGAGTCGCCATTACTGCTGCTTTTCTCAGGATCTTGCAAGTTGACCGTTTAATCAGATTTCAAAGTGCTACTAAACAAAGAAACATTCAATTGCTACCATTATCAAGAGTTAACTAGCTAGCCGCCCAGTGATCCATGCTGTGATAGAGTGGCAACGCTTTCTCTCTGCTGATTTTCATTCTTGTTAATACCAGATGTATAACAACTGTAGCAACTTGGATTTGAATTCTAAAACCTGCCTGTGATTGATGATTCCTTATAACGGGGTGATTATAATATAGTTGCAGAGCATTCATCCAAAAGATTTCATCATTTCACTAAGGGTTGTACGCTACAGAGAAGAAGTACTTCTTTGTGAAGATCTGGGGATTTAATTTTACAGGTTAAATTGGATTGCTCTTCAAGGCCGCTTCCCAAGTTTTTCAGTGTGTGGTAGTTATGTGCAGCCACAGTTCAATATTACTGCATTTTGCAACGCTTTTCAAACACATTAAATCGTTGGTAGAAGCATTTTTGTCCCAATTATTGACTTAATGCCTGAATGAAGCCACTTTGTCCTTGCCGCCAACCTTATCTTAAACAGCAACGTTCACATGTCTGCATTGCTCCACATTAAATTAGTACAATTACACTCGACCTCACTTCCAATGTGATGTTAATTGCTACAAAAAGCCTCTATTGCATAGTTCCTAGGCTCTGTGGAGGATGGAGAGAAGTGTCATCCTGGCCTGTGCCACCATTACTACTTTAATTCAGTCTCAGTGTAGTACTGCCACTATCTTAAGTACAACAACCTGGGTTTAATTGGCATCACCTGAACTTTTAATCTCCCCATCTTGCCCACGATATTTCCCTGCCTGTGATATTTCAATATCACATTTCAATATCAGAGGCTTGAGAGGAAACTGACCTCCTAACACCTGTTGTGTAAATACCTTTCCATACACTTAGCACTGTCAACACAGGAAGCACAGCCTGTTAGCGGTGCTGCCGCTGCCGCAGCAGCTTCAGGGCTTCATCTGTGTCTATGGCAGGCATTCAGGCGTGCGTGTGTGCGTGCGTGCGTGCGTCACCTGTGTTTGGGGAGGTCTGTGGCTGCAATAGACTGCCGCTGTGGTAACAAACAGAGTAGAGGAAAAGAGGCGCCAAAGCCTGGCCCAAAAATATAATACATTTGAAAGTCACTCACCGCACTTTGGTTTTCTTCAATAAATTAAGAAACATTGGATTGCAATTTCTGTCCCAGAGCTTTTTGTCGCTAAAACTTTGAACCTTATCTTAACCTTTGCTATCGTAGTGGTAATTAGCTCACTGTCTTAATGCTCCGAGAGCAGAGCAGTAAGCGTGGATTCCTCATATTACTCACAATGTAGGTCCACTGAGAATAATAGGATTACAAAGCTTTGGAAAAAAAAAGGTTAAAGGTGGTATGTGTAAGCAATTGAAGTATTCAATTTCAAATATTAATATGGTCTTCTGTTGCAAGCTCATACTTCCTCTGCATCTTAATTAAAGACCATTTATACCTATTTATCTGCTTCTTTTATTTCTAATTGTTTACCTTATTATCTTTATTCTATTCTAAATATATATCAAAATACATGTTTTTGTGGGTTGCAAAACAGATGTACACATCTTAGTTGTGACACATCTTAATGCATCTAATGGGTCATTTCTGCACTGCTGTGAGATGATAGTGGTATTATTGTTTGATTGCAGTGGCTCAGAACTGGAGCAGCGGCAGATATCCACTCTTATGTATTTTGGACTAAAAATGGATTTGGCAGTCACATGTTAATGGATTTGGCATCTTATGGTTCCTTTAAAATGCATAGACGAGACACGTTAATGTAGTGCTGTTTATACACAATGGCAGGATGTCAAGGTTTTTAGCTTTCACCCCCAAGAATCACAAAGCAAACCCACAGCAATAAGCACATCTTCACACTTCATAGGAGCCATAAACAGGACTTGTCTCTCTATTGCGGTTTGAATGAATAATGTGATGCCTTTCTTAGAGGGAATTCATCCAAAAAGAAGTGTTGTTTCTCTCCGTCTGCACTGTTCGAGACTGACACGTGAGGAATTTCTGTATGCTTCAAAATATCAGACATTATGTGTCTAGCCAAAATAAACACAAGCTGTACCTTTTTGACTGTCAGAAAACATTGTGTGCAACAAACACAACGGCATGATTGTCAATTAAACATCAACTCACAAGAAAGCACCACCTTGAGGTAGGGTACTTTGAATTGCAAAGATGCCTTTTGTTGCATAAAGTCCGACAAACCTTTCTGTAGGTGGCACGAAGAAAAGGAAAAATGCAAATAGTGCACAATGACTGACGGATTTAAAAAAAAAAGGGGGGGGGGAGAAAAACAGGCCTCACTGGACTTCAATTCAGGACACTCAGCTACTGGATGAAAAAATGAAAAAATTATGTCAGAAGAACTAGGAGCAGCTCTTGTCTCAAGCTGCCTACCATGCATTTTTTAACATTCGCCGTTACAGTTTTATGGAGTGAAGTGGTCAGGAAAAAATCTGTTTTTCACAGAGAAATGTGCATGAATAAAACTGTCTGACCTTAACAGCACTTTAATTTCTTACGACACCCAACGTCAAACAAGAACAAAGTGCAGATCTGAGCTGAGGTTTGGGTGTCAGTGTCTGCAGAGTTTCAAGACATTTTTTCTTTGTATTTCAGGGTCTTACACAGAGCAAACACATCCTACTTTGAGCAAGTATTTGGCAACAGTGGGGTATATGTTTTGGGGAAGACGGAATAAACAATGAAAACTCCAATAGCAATATTTTCCTTCACTCTGAGACAATACTGCCTTAAATGACAGCAACATGACACGCAATGTCACAGAAAATTTGCCCTCGCTTTAAATTTTGACATTTTGACCGCGGCAATATCTCAGTCGGCGATAAATACGTAAATGAAGACAGGACTTTGGAGCCGGGCCAAGAGTGGACATGAGCCGAGGTGAATCTGTAATTGAGGAGAGTGAAAGTCAGAAGCAGAGGCGACTGACAGAATATACACATCTTACTGTCAAGCTGTCAAGGGAAGTAATTAAAAAAGTAGCTGCCATCGATTGGGTGATGAGGGAAGGAGGTTGGGGGGGCGGGGGGGGGGTGATGGACCAAAGTAAGAAGAATAAAGGCGGTGTCATTATGCAGGTGTGTATTTTACATACATTTCAATCCCTTAATGAACGTTATATACTAAAGACACACATGTAGGCATGTTTTAATCCCATATGTTGATATATGTGTGCACTACTACTACTACTGTGTGTGTGCGCGTGCACACATGCGTGTGTGTGCCTGCGCGTTCCCCCTGGGTGCATTCACCAATTCCCCATACCAGGTTGCATTATTGTATTGATTAATTGTCATTGATAACTGATGGCCGCAATGACTTCTCTTCTTGTTCGCTGTAGCAAGCGGAGATCTAGTAGAAAATGAAATATGCCTTCAGTAATTGGTTTTAAATGGAAACGCTGACTTGGGTGGTTTGAGAAGTTTACCGCATTAGTGTTGATGTTATTGTGTGTGTGTGATTAGTGTATTTGCGGTTGTTTGTGAATGCGTGTGTGTGTGTGTCCAGTATGTCTCCATCTTAGGTGGAGTTAAGACACTCATTAATTGCCTGAGGACTCCATTAGCCGGGCTGATTACCCCTGCATCAAACTGACAGGTTTCGGGGCGCACACACAAACACACACATACACACACACACACAGATTCTTAAAAGCCAACAAGGCATACACACATCTCACTGCACAGAACAACACACTTAAATTCGATTGAGGGTCGAATTAGGTGAATTACACGGAGCTGGAGAAGCATAACATATTGTGCAATATATTGTGTGTGTGATAACATGAAGTGATGACATGAGGGTGATTCATTTATACATTTCCAAAACTGCCAATTACTTCACCATTGCACTGTTTCACCGTTTCTGTAACACTCCCCCATGAGCAAAAAAAAAGAAAGAAAGGAGATGTGTCGGGGGAATGAAAGATGGTGTAGATTGTAGCCTAAAGTGAAGGGTAGGGACACAAAGGCAGAGGGTGGTGGGGTGGGGGGGCGGGGTTATTGATATATAGAGGAAGACATGGGAAGTGAGATAAACCAAATGTGGGGGGGTTCACTTTTCACAAGAGCCTGTGGAATTTTATGTCATTGATCCAGTCAGAAAATGTTTCAATACAAAATAAAAAAGCTAAAAAGCGCTCAGTTTGTTATAATCACACAACCTCTCAATCTGTGGACTGTTTAAATCAACAGACAGAATGCAGACCTCTAACTCTTTATAACATCTGGTCTTGTTTTACAAAGATTTAACTTAACGTTTGGGTTCATTCAAAGGACCGAAAATGTCCTTTTCTGATTGCTCTTAAACAACGTGAATCACTTTCATGGCGCAAACCCACTGAAAAACAAATCAAGTGTAGAGTCTAAGAAATGTAACCCTCCTCAAAAACATGTAGCCCCAAAGCAGAGCCAGGTGGAACATCTTTGTCAAGTGGTGCTACTCATCCATCCACCTGAAAAGCAAAGAGAGCAGCTGCCCCTTCTTCCATCTTTGTCTACCCATCTGTTTCTGGAGGAAAGATAGAGTGGAAGCCTCGGGTGGCTTCCTGGCGCCCTCCTGCCCTTTAGAGGAAACCCTCTCTTCGTTTTCTACAAGAGAGAGAAAAGGACTGAGGGAACCAGAGGGAGATATTGAGAGCTGGAGATCATTAACGGCATGTAAATTAGCCATTAGATACAGCCTGAGAAATGACTGCCAATCAGACTGAAACTGCACCAGCTGTGTGCACATGTGTAGTAGTGTGTGTGCGTCTGTGTCTGCCTGTGTGTGAGAAAGGCAGCAAGCAAATGAATGAGTGAATGCGTGTTAGAGTGGCAGGATGAGTGCCTCAAGTGTAGCAGGAGTGAGTGTGTCCATCTGCCAGCGAGCAGCTATAGATGGCCCATCAGGGATCAGCATCAATCACTCACACACAGAACTGGACTTTCTCTCTATTTCTCTCTCGCTGTGTCACTCGCTCTGTCTCTCTCTCTCTGCACTCTAACTTTTTTCCTTACTGCGCTTGCACTCTCACCACAGGAGTTCATCACCTGCTAATGGGCAATGTCAGTATGATTGCCCATTTGTGTGTGTGTGTGTGTGTGTGTGTGTGTGTGTGTGTGGTGGCACTGATCTGAACAATCAAGCACACCTGTGGAAACATTGAGCATGAGTCTGCATGTACTATTTGTATTTCTATGGTTTCTGTACAACTCCTGACTCCCTCATACCCCTCATAAATCAAAAATACTTTTTCCATTTCCTGTCATAACTAATGATTTCAATTATGAAAAGCAACAAACAACCAAATACACCATTATCATCCATCAGGGATGTTGCACTCCTAAACTCCTAAGCTTGTGTCTGTCCAGATCTTTCCTAGGGTTGTTGTCCATCACTATCAGTGAGAGTGTTGTCTGTATGGAGCTGTGCTTCAGACATTGATTTATTGATGGAGACCAGCCACAACATCAACACTGACCACTGCACCTCCATTTCTTTATTTCTTTCTTTTTTTAAGAGAGAAAAATATGTACACTGTAGTGGGTTCAACATACACATTGACAAGTGACCCGTCTACGATTGTTCCATTGACTCACATCACATACACCTTCAACACAGATGCACAGAACAGAGGCTGCCACCCAAGAAACAAAATCCACTGAGGAAAATCTTCCGCTATGCATGCACAAAGCCTGGTAAGCGTGGGTACTGGAAGGAGCATGGCTCATCGGGGTCCTGTAATTGCTCCCTCTCTTGTAGCTGCACTCTGTTTGACGTCGCCTAGATTTGGAGGGACTTCAATAAACTGCACTAGTGGCACTAGTCATAATTACTTGATCCATTACACGTATAATTTGGAGTCAATGGATAGTTTGGATGTCTTGTCTTGTGTTTTTAGGAACACATAGAAGGAAGTGTGAATAATGAAATATTATGTTGTTCAAATGACACTAACATCTGAGTTCCATATTCCAAATCAAGCAGGTTTGACAAGTCATGCCATTTTACAGCTACTTCAAGACGATGATAAACTTTATTCACCTACTCTGAGGCTGTTTATAAATCAGAATTGCCCCAAAATAGCTAATTCTTGCCCACTTTCTGTTGACTGAAAGGTAATCAGTACTCTCAAATGTCACTCTTATGAAGTAAGTACTCAATGTAATACATATGGTACACCACTGCAGTGCTGCTGCAAGTTTATAGATAGAAATAGGGGAGAGAAAAAAAAAAAGATGTCTCTTAGCAACTTAGCAAGGTCCTTTTAAAACTATTCGTGCATAATTAATTTATAGCCAAAACTAATGAGCACAAAAAAAATAAAAGTGTTGTAGGTTAAAGTTCAGTAACAAACACTACTGTGTTCTTTCAAATCAATAATTACCTAAAGAGACGGTGAAGTAAGATAAGGAAAGAGAGGGAAATGATGAAAAAATGTATTTTCCTCAGGGCACTTCTCCTTTCATGAAAAATGTAAAAGTGCAAATGGAAGTGCAGAATATCACGGATATAAATGGTGACACTGATGGTCTGCAGGCAGAGAACCTACAGAATATACTTTAAAACTCATATCTGGAGTGCATGATCAAAGGTCAAGTATGTGAGAGACTGACTGCAACCTCTTCAAATGCCAAAGAGGTATTCCTGTAAATCCAAATATAATAAATATCACTCACATCAGCAACACTGTGATTGACTTGTTGGTGCTAATTAGACTCGAGGGGGTGTGCAGGGAGAAACTAACACACCATTTGTGGATAGTTAAATCCTCCGCTACAGTCACACCTTGATCCTCGCTCAATCACAATGTCCCATGAAAGAGGAGAGGCAATCAAAACATGCTCATCCCAGAATGGAGGTTAAAAAAGGAGAAAAAAAAGCAGATAGATTGCACTGAGGTCATTTAAGCCACCCCACAGCTACTATAAATGCTACCACAGACCAGGGATTTGTAGCAGGAACGCAATGGCTCTTTCGATTTTATTATCTCTGGGCCTCGGCCACGCTTCTGCCTCTAGATTGACTCTGCGCTAAAATGAGGCGATCTGGAATGGAAGAGAAATGGGGACTGGTTTTCACAGTGCAGGGTTCATTAATAAGATAAGTCACCTTTTTCAAATAAGATGATGAGTGCGACCCAAAGTGCAGCATTGCACTGCAAAGGCCCCCCCCACCACCACCACCGCCGCCGCCGCCTTTAAACCTAAACAGGCTGCACTGCGCCTCCTCTATCGTGAAGTGTAAAGCAGCAACAACAAAGCAGCACTTTGGCAAATACATCTTGTAACCATCAGTTCAAAACCCTCTAAAGCCATTTGTTGAGGTGGCCAACAAATACAAGTGGGTTCTAGAATCTTGTGGAAGATGTGTATGGCATTTAAATAAAAAAATAAAAAAGATATCTAATGGATACAAAGGAGAAAAGAATATAATGGAAATCAGTGCAGACAAAAGTGAAAATTGGACCGATGTGGAGAAAAAGAAAGTGCAATTGCAAGTGTTGCCTCGGGCCGAGGCCGCAACTAGTAGGTTAAGCTCTTTAATTTTTTAACTCCAAGGCCTGTCTCTAAATACCACACACACACGCGCGCACGCACACACACACACACACAGATTCTTAAAAGCCAACAAGACATACACACATCTCACTGCCCATGTCCGTAACAGGCAGTCGTACACCATGTGCTGATCCAGCTAACTATAATAAGCAATAGGTGGATTAATGTTTTATTAATCCTTCTTTATGTGAGGTGTGCTTGCTAGTGTGTAGAAACGCGCATTATGTTTAATTCATCGGCGCTCGGTCGGTGTTGAAGTGGCCAAGACCGGCGACATCCCACCCCCCCCACCAGTCAGTGAAATCTATCTAACGGCCATCCACGTGTTATTTAATGTATGAGCCATTTGTGTTCAGGTGCTTGTCATCTTCAGAAAGGGCTCAGTAGGTGCATGCGCATGAGATCGGTGTACACTTGTACTAATGTCAACGGTACATAATTTATAGGCAAATTATGTTGAAGCACTGCTGCGTGTGCATACATGTATGCGTGTGGATTTTTGTCTCTGCGATTGTTAGAAGCTCTGGCATGGGGGGGG
>CAESWR010002587.1:157898-175024 GCA_903171835.1 Mullus surmuletus | reverse complement strand
GGGGGGGGGTGCTTGCTGCGAGCCTTTATGTGAAGTGTGGATACTCTCCAAGCATCTCTCCATTATTTAATTCATTTCTGTCAAATTATGCCACTTTTTTACACCATGAGCTGTATTTAAGACTATTTTCATGTTTTCTAAAACATCATTGAAGAGGATGATGGTGTTGTACTGTAAAGGATAAATTAAAAATATATAGGCTATATCTTTTTAATCAAGGTAGCACAAAAAACCTATTTATTAAAAAATGTTATTATTCTTTTTTTTTTTTTTTCTTTTTGCAAATGCAGCTGATGGTGAGGGACAATTTCTCAGTCTAAACGCATTTGAAAAGGGTTTTAACAAATTATCAAAAGCATTTAAAGTCAACTCAGAATCTTCATCTTGCAGAAATGTTAAACAGGGTTAGGGTTCATTTATTCTATTCATAATAGTAATGAGGTACACGTCTACCCATTATGTCGACTTAAAGCAGTATTCTCAGCATGAGCGAATATTCTTGAAGGATGCACAAATCATTCAAAAAAGTCATTCCTCTGAGATATCCCCACTCCCTGATTCTGTACCCGCGCCATATCCCCAAAATACTTCAAACACACACTCTATCTCTCTCTCTCCATCTTTATTGGCGCCGTTTCAGGCAATAGAGAAAATGTTTTGGAATATATTTATGCAAATTTTCCTTCTCACAGCTGGAGTTGCAGGAATTACGATCAATAGGAATATGTGAAAAACCTGATGGTGAACAAGTGGTCCAATCCCTATTTAAGGAGGTGCTGCCAACAATTTCGGACTGACAAAACCAGAGTGCCAAGCGGGTCAGAGGAGGCGGTTTAACAATGTGGATCCAGACTGACAACGACTGGTCATGGGGGTGATTTGTTCCAGTCAGCCAATCATAATGTCGCCTGCCGTTCTTTTTAAGGGAAGGCAGGAACAATCTCAGCACCACAAACACTCACATTTAGCAGAATATGCACTTGATGTAATCGATATGGTGTGATTTTACATCGCAAAACGCACCTGCCTCACCTGTGACTGCACATTGGACTTCAAAAGGGTGCAGGAATATCAATCTTGCAGTTTTCTGGAGACTCCCATTTTTATTCTATGCCAACTGGCTTATTAGCTGGCGTCGGGTTCTCTCAATACCATCTTGCATCCTTGGAGGAATACACCTGAATCGCTTCAGAGAAAAAGGTGAGCAACAAAACAAAAAGATTTAGCGCAGCATTGCGAATGATGAGCCCTCCTGGCAGGGCTCTCCTTCCAATGAGGGTGACAAATCTCAGTATGAGCAAGTGTTAAGTCCTATTTTAAGAGGTGATCATTGGGTTCAACAATTAGCGTACAAAAGGGGAATCTGTATTTGTAGACACCACCTCAAGACACAATGAGAAAAAAAAAAAAATTGATTAGCGAAGCATGACTCATTCGGCAGGCGTGAGTTTCGTTCCACCCAAGACTGATTAAAACGGAAACAGTGGTAGACAAAAAGAGTAATCGTGTATCTGGTTATCAGCCCTGTTTACTGATCGGCTCACTGATTAAAGCTTAAATAAAGCTTAAAGAGTGACATTTGGAGAAATCGTACTGGCATAAACAGCCAGTAATGGAGAGTGGCGTATTTTAGAGTACAACGAGTATTTTAAACCCAGAGCGTACTTACTGAGCTGAGCACAGGCACCCAGCTCGGCTTTTGCACATATCCAAACAGCTGAGATGTAATATCTAAACACCCACCCAATCCAAGCATGTGAATGGAATGTTTGTGACAATAATCGTACACACAAAAAGATGTGTGTGTGTTTGTGTCGGAACGGCAGTGGAAAGGTCGCAGCAGTCGGAGAGTCATGGATGCTCAGGGTGCGCTTCATTACCATCATAAGACTGTTTCCTTTTGGGCTTTTGCTTCAAACTGTGAAACTGTGACGGTGGCTTACCGTCGGCGCAGCGGAATTGTTCTCCTTTAAATGCATGAACGGCATGTCGAAGCCAGTTTAAGGGCATTTAAATGCATGAACTATCTAAATGCACAAAACTGCTCAACCGCTCTAAAGTGTAAATATAAAGTATCTTCAACATCCAGCTTTTTTTTTGTTTTGGGCTGCGAAATAAGTAAACGTGCAGGTTGAAGACAAAAGCAAAGCTAGATGGTAAACTTTTTTTTTTTTTTAAATGCACAGGAAATAAATTGATTCATGCAAAATCTTCAGGTTGTACTGAAATGAGTCTGCTTCAAAATTAAAGAAATTGCTGTATTAAAACTTTATTACCACTACTCTAGGAGGGAATGTAAAAACATCATCAATGGGCAATGCAGTAACAATCACATAAATCTATATTTTGTCTAATGTTATTTTGAATATTACAACCATCTATGTTATGCATGGTGTGTGTGTATGTGTAATAGATTAGATACGGACTTTCAGACAGCTCACACACACACACACACACACACACACACACAAAACATTCTCATGCAACATACATCATCTATGCTTGCTTCAGACATGGCATGGGATCCTGACAGGGTTTCTGCATCACAATAATAATAATTCCATTTGAATGTTGTGTGGCCTGACACACACACACACACAGTAACACGCACACACAGTGAAGTGGAGTGAACCAGCCACAGTCTCCGTGCTACAAAATGTGAATAAAGGTGCAGCTTGAAAGGTGTCTATGCTGTAACAATATTGCAGGCCTCCATTATGTCTCTATCACTCATACGTAAAGATTAACATCATCAACATTATTTGAGCAGGCACATCAGGTATGGAGGGTTTCGATTTGATTTCTGAAAAGTGGGCGTGTCATGGGTAACGCTGAGTTGAAGTGTGGATTGCGGTGATTCATAGTGGGATGCCTGCCTCTTCGATAGCTGCTGCTCCAAATACAGAATGTGGAGGAAGACGAGGGAGACCTGCTCTGCACTCAAAGGTGGATATAAGTATGCGTCACTGTTTTTGGATCAAAGAATATCATATACTTGGACATATTTTTGGTACACTGTTAAGTCAGCTTGTCCAGCTACAAATGCAGCGGCTGCATACGTGCAGCTCTAAGAATTTTATCCCTCTCAGCGACTCTCTGAGGTTTGTACTGCCTGGTTGAAAACAGAGAAATGAAATGCTTTGGGAGGTCGAGGTTGGGGGTCAAGGCCTGCCAATAAGGATTTAGCCAGGGTGCAGAGAGCCTCTGCTTGGCAGGTTCAATAATGCAACAAAACAAGAGGTTGATGAGGCCAAATGCGGCTTTTTGACATATTCAAAGCACATCTGAGCCGGGTGCACGTTCCTGCTCATGTGTGATCCGACTGATATCTTTTACCTCTCAGTGACAGCGTGATTTACAAATAACGTCTTCAATACTTAAACATTTACCCCTCATATTCTCTCCCGTCTTTCCTTATCAGCGCCTCTGTAACCATAAAATTGACAATGTGGGGAGCCGTGCTTGTTAAACGTATGACAGAGATGTGTTAACAGGTGTGTAAAGCCATTGATCCGTGCATCTCCTGTCAGTACTTTTTGGCTGTAAGTTAAGTACTTTGATTTATCTATTTAAGAGTCACATGTACACGCGGTAATTGAACAACACTTTGTGCTAATCCCTTTCAAAGTTAAGGTGAGAGGAGTTACAGTTCTTGATGGTTAGCATATAAATTGGCTTTTTTTTCCTTCTGTGTGTGCATGCATTCGTGTGTGTGCGCGCATTCTTGTGTGTGTGCGCGTGCGGAATGTACATCACTGAGGATCCAGCCGCGGGCAACAACAGACATTGCACATTCATCTGTTGTGCACCGTCCACACTTTATTGATTGAGTTTTACAATCAGTGTCTCACGTAAATGACCTGGTATTTGTGTGCATGTGTCTGTGTTTATGTGTGTGCATGTTTGCACCCTTTTTTTTTTTTTTTAGCCTGAGGCAAAGCATGATGACTAACAAGTTTAGAAGCCATTCATCCATTCCACTTTATCTATCAAAAGATCAAATCTGTCCTGGTCTGCTCGAGGGATGTGCGTGTTTATTGGTATTTGTCAGAAACATTCCTCTGTGTTTGATGCTGTCACATGCCGTGTTCTGCTGGAATATTTCATTATGATTAAATTGTCACTTTTGCTTGATTCTCTTCCCGCCTTCCACTTCCATTCCACCTTTTTCTCTACTCTGCCACTGACAAGTGGCCAAAGATTTTTGGTCAATTTCCCCTGCATTATTGATATTGTTGATATTATTATTATCATTGATGGTGTTTTGGAGAATTACCTTAAAATCTTCAATGGAATCTTCAATAATTACCTTAAAATATCCAATGTTTATTGGCAGTCATTTGCTCTGTCATACACTGATTGCAACATTTTAAACAGTTGCTGGGTTCCTCCCCAAGCCAAAGAGCATCCCTGGTTAATCTTCTTTGAATATCAGTCTTCGATTTGGCATGAACCCTCTGAAGGACAGATAGACAAACGGATACATCTCTGTATTGGATAGACTCACTACACCTGGCCATGATCCATGCCTGTAGCCAAGTATAGGGTTTTCTGCTCGATCGTACCCAACTGGTAGTGCGCAGGGCAAGCTGAGACACAAATCTTACAGTTAAAACCTGTGGCGCCAAAATAGTCCACCGAGAAACAACGAGAGAAAACAAGCTTAGCCGGACAGTAAACTCACCATCATCCTGCTGTACGTGACCAATTTGTCGAAGCTAGCCAAGGGAGAGGGGCTAAAATTAAAGCTAATGAGGCAGCAGCGCCTGACACCAGCCAACCTCTATCACTCCACTGGTACAAGCCCATCAAAGGGGTTTGTGGCCAATAGGTTATCTGCCATCCCACTGCAGCAGGTGACAGCAATCACCTGAGCCCACAGTACTTATTGTGCCAAGGCTATGAATACAAGCTTCTAGTGTTGCCAATCACACAGCAGTACTACATAAAATGAGCAGCAACATCAGATTTTTTTTCTTCAATTTAAACTGTCATCTTGCAGAATCTTGTAATCTTAATAGGTGGCAATTACACAGCATTCTTTTGACTGAAATACCTTGTCCAGAGTAAACAAAACACAGCCTTAAATCACACCACAGTCTATCACAAAACACCATTATATTATATATTAAAAAAAAAGACAACCAAAGATTCAAACTCTTCTCCACCACTGTGAGAAAAATTGCATTCTGCTGAGATATCCAAGCTGCTGTACTGAGTTGCAGGAGGAGGGAGAGGTTGCCGTTATTATGTCCAACACCTGTAAATCATACATACAACAGAGTCATTACGCGCCATCCACGCAACATCCACTGAGACCCACCGCTGCGCCCGTCTCTGGCTGTGATTCATTTTGGTCCAGACCCGGCTCCCCGACAGACACTGCATCGTGTCAACACTTTGATATCAAAGTAATCTGGTTTTTTGACATTGGCATCCCACTGTGTGGCTGTGCGTGCCGAGACGGGACTAGTGATGGCTGTGTCTGCTGATGCTTCTGCTCCTGAGGGGGTGATTAATAATACCATCTTTGCCTTTTTGGGTTTCCTTCCCGAGGATAATCCACTCTTGCACCTCCATAACTCCCCAATGAACTGCAGGCTCAGTTTATATTATATTCATTTGGACTTTGGAGTCTCAAACTTGGCACCAGATTTTTTGGTGCCAGTCCAGCCACAACCAGTGACAAACTTCCCTTCAGGTGTCTATTTTCTTTTTATTTGTGGGGAAATAATAGAGATTCTTTAGGTCTTTCTCTTGTAAATCTGCAACGTTACTCTTTCCATAAGGAATTTTTGTGTTTGTTTGGCCAGTCTGAGGATTCCCCTGCATAGAGGACAAACAGTTTTTTTTGTTGTTGTTGTTAATCTGCTGATTGTGAGGAATGTTACGGTAACCATAGCAACCACACTACGATTATAGCCTTTTATCTCAATTCTCTACTTTGTAGATTTTCAAGGACTCTTTTTTTCCCCTTTGAATTATTAATGAAAACCCCAGGGTCATTATTTTTGTTCCAATAGCCGTAAAATATCGCTTTAACTGCAGGTCATTGGATCATATCTTTGTTCAGAGGACGTAAAAACGCACCCAAAAAATACACAAGTAGGCATGCAAGGTTTCTAAAGGACACCCCGCTCCATTTGACTGATGGTGTTGAACATTACATCGCAGTCTTTTTGTCCAGTCAAGCATTCATATTTTACAAGATCTCAGCATATTCCCAACTTCTTGCACATCCAATAGTCATCCAGTATTCATTTGGTGCCTCCAGCGAGTTAATAATGTATGCCCAGTCTTTGGCAGCCACTGCTGTAGCGTTCGTACATAAATTGATTTTGAGTGTACAGTACACTAAAGAGAACAATGATCTACCTGCTGATGCTCGCAAACATGTGCCGCTGTTGGCCTTGGTCTGATATTACACAGTTCTGAGCACGTTGGCTCGTGCCTTCCATCAGCCCCAATTAAAACACACTGGAAATCCAACAAGAGTTTCTCGATACGCAGTTAACAAGCGGAACGGAGTTTAACCATCAGGAGTCATACGAGTCTGTCAGCAAAAGAGGCACTTCAACATTTGAGCCGCTTTGGTAATTTAGTTTGTCACTTTGTAGTGGCTTCAAAAAAGAAAAAGAAAAAAAAAAAGATCTCTGACATTCCAGCATGTTAGCACATCACTTGAGATCACTGTCACTGCATCAAGAGTAATCCCTCAACGCAGATCTGTGGTTGGGTAGATGTGCCCATCTGCATGACTATGTGTTCTGTTCAAAGAGACAACGCACGGCGACAAGAGGCTCAATATTTTATAATGCCATTGTCATATCAAGAATGCACCACTTCAAAACTCTACCAAGAACTCGGTGGAGGAGCTGCCCGCACTTGTCAATCTTTATGAAAAATAAATTCCAACATTTCAGAATGTTATTGTTCTCTGTCTGGGCATGTACGTACATTCTAAATGGTGACTGGAACATGCACCATACAGCATCTGTATGATTTGATCGTCCCAGGAGACACTTACTCAACATCTGGCTTTATGTTCTGCGTCTTAATCTGGGTGAATGAAATATATTACATTTATATTTGATTGTCTTTGCTTCATTTGCATACGTGGAAAGCATCCAGTGATTCACATGATGCATCAACACTGATATTTGGCCTTTCACACCTTTAAAAAACAAAAAATCTAAAAAAAAAAAAAAAAAAAAACAATCACCCTACTCAAGCGACTCAAGTCAAATACAAAACAGCAACACATTGTGAGTTATATCCAATAAAGGTGGCGCCGTGACAGGAACACAAATATCCTTTCAAGCGACATCAAAAGATTTTTATTTTTGGAAGATTCAGTCAACTGGAATTAACGAAGCAGGTGGTGGCTAAGGCCGACCAGTGCGGAACCTTGGCTGCCATCAACTGAAGCTAGAAATACCACCATAACAGAAATACATTTTCTGCCACTCTCATACTGTTTAAGAATGGTGTTTATATTCCCATGGCAACGGAAAACCATGTAGAAGCCATTTCATATCACATACTCCTTACCACCTCCAATGTGACATTACACACCGACAAACTTATATATGGGTGAACGGCACAAATGAGTGTGCCCAAACTGTGTACATGCAATATTTCATATCAAATGTAGATAAAACCTGAATAACATTAGGTCATTTCAGTCGTCTGGCCTCAGCAGTAACCAGAGTCGACTGAAAACACTCACACGCCCAGTTGGTGTCCATCTGTGCAGCGCAGGTTGAGACTGATGGGGCGTCAGATTCAGCTTACAATGGCAACTTGGATCAATCATGGGAAAATTCCCAAAAGGTTGACAGAATAAAGCAGGCATCGCAGTCATCACGTGCCTCTAAACACTCAAGGTGTGGCCCATCTGAGCGGCTTATAATTTTGACATTTTGACTTAGAATGCTTCAATCCTTGACGGGTTTACAAGACAAAAGTGTTCGTCAACTGCAGATAGACAATATCGGGCTGTGTTGAGATTCTGGAGGACATGTTGCATCACATTTTCCTGCCAGAGAACAAAGAACAAAGCACTATTTCTAATTTATGTAACGACAGAGTGAGAGAGGCAGATGAGACAGGTGAAACAAAGACAGACAGTGACACAGGCAAAAAAAAAGTGAAACCAAGAGGCAAAAACTGAAGCACAGAGACACAAGACAGTGCCCTGAAGATATGAAATCATAAATAAATCGTTTTTGTTCACATCTCCATTTCTAAAGCCTCATTAATGAACCTCATTAATGGGGTTGTTCGTCTCCCCCTGCCTTTTTGAGCGTGTTCTCAGGGTGCCATTTGGGTTTGTGGTTAAACAAAAAAAAAATAATATTAATTAAAAAAAAAAGCAACAATTATGCATGGGACTCCCACACAAACTGCAACTGTGTCTTATTATTCTGAGCTTGTTGTTCTGTAGGATGATGCATTAATACAACTTACATAACAGCAGAATTTGCTCGCTTCTATTAGGATTCGTCAAGTTTGAAGTTTTGATTGGATTCAATAGTTCTTGTGTATTTATATTGGGTCTGTCACACTGCAAAACTGAATTGGCATATCAAAGGTGGATTCTGCCAACCCATTAACTCAAAGGTTCCTTTTTCATATCCACACACTAATTTTCCACTCAGTAGTAAAATGCTTGTCCAGAACCGTGAAGGACGGCCATGTTGCGACCCCCGCCTGGGCAAGGGGGACGCAGCTAAACGCACCGTTCAAAGTCTCTCACTGTCACTTCATCTGATACTTAGCTCTTAAAATATACACCAACGCGCCCTTTCCTCTCATCGTCACTTGACAGAAGGCACCCTTCCTCTTTAACACAAGTTTAACGAGCTTTCCCTCACCTTCAACGAGCCTTGATCTACCAAAATCTTACACAAACAAGAAAAAACAGATCCAAAGTAAACCTGGAGAGGAGCGGCATTGAATCCTCCGACATAATCCAGCTGTATCATTAAAGCTCTCAGACCTCAATACCGCACCCTCATAAAGTATCCAGGGCAATTACAGGAAGCTATTATTTCACGCCTATATGCAGTGTAAAGTGGCAAGTGCTTCATCTAGACTTTTTGGGACCCCCTCCAGCTTTTCATTACAGCTTCTCCAGCCACTAATGGCTACCCTGGGAGCATTTCCCAGCTGCAGTCAAAAAGTTTAAGAATTGGGACAGCGAGCTCAACTTAGTTCGTCTAGTTGACTTGGTGAAATGCGCCCTCAGCACGTGATTATGAGCAAAGAGAACATGCGACACGCACAAGATTACGGGAGACTGATCGCCCTCGACGTTGAGCAATGTTAAATATTAATACTGGCAAGACAATTAAGCCGGCGCTCAGTGATCCAAGTCATGCTGAATGGGAAGACTCAGTCACAGTTAAAGTGGGACGAAGGTGAAGAAGAAGCAGCAGCAGAAGGAAGGCTGGAGCCAGAACAGGCAGAAGCGTACAGCGGTTAGGTGTCTGTATTTAATTAACGCATTTTGATGGGCAGACTGATTGTAATCAAACGGCGGTAATCTTTGCCCTGAAGTACGCAGAAATGCTCATTTACAGTTGCGTTCACACGTTCGGCAGAAGCAGAGGGGTGGTAAACTTATTTAAAGCCAATCAAACAGCATTAAGTTGCTCAGCAGAACGCACGCAGGTACAGTACACTGGTAAGTCGATATGCACGCACGCACACACAGTTATTTTTGAAGCAATTTCTTTCTCTTGGCACCTGCATTAAAATGTGATACTCTGAGTGCGTGAGTTTGTGTGTGTGAGTGTGTGTTCGTGTCCTAATCAGCGTAGCCTCATAAAGCTCTCAGTGTCTCAGTGGGTGTATTCTAACACCAGATGTGCTTCCCTCTTTCATATCCCATCAAACATTCTGTCCCTCCCCCAGTGAACTCTGGGATATTACCAGTAGACACTTTGTTGAAATGTAATGAGGACAGGGAGGAGGTTAATTATCATTCCTCAGCACATTTTGGCTCCGGAGTTCTTAAGTTAACAAGGAGATGTGCGTCTTTTTTTTATTAATGTACATCGAAATAGACACCGTTCCCCTCTAGTCCAAATTGTCCAAAGTCGGTCACAGCAGAGTTGTTCTTCTCCTTTTACTCTTGAGTTCATATTATTTCACAGCTACGATTCTACAATTATTTTGGAAATTTTGTAGCCGTCAACAGCAAACACAGACAGTTCTTTCATGTTTGGCAGTGTTTGCACCTGAATCAACTATCTTTTTTCTTTTTTAAGCGGGTGCTTTGACACAGGTGTGTGTGTGTGTGTGTGTGTGTGTGTGTGGTGGGGGGGGTCACTGATGGGGATGAATCACGATTTGGCCTCTGCATTCTATTTGCTGCAAACTAACTTGACATGCGATTTCAGATCAAAGAGCAAGGCCGTACGTGCGAACCGGGGGGTCACGGTGTTTTTATACTGCGATTGGTAATCCGTTTGAATACGACCCACTATTGATATGGAAAGTCTCGCTCTGACTTTTCAACTTCCAGCAACAACCGGAAGCTGTGGTTCAAATGAAATTTCAGACCTTGAATTCAACGTCTTTGAAATTCACAGAGGTGGTTTTTTGACTCTGATTCAGGCAAAATCCACAATAAGAAGTATAAAGTTGCTCCCTACTCAAACAAAAGCTATCAATTCATTATAAAACATGGGGAGTGCTTGCTGAGCAAATACTTCCCTTCTCAAAAGTACAGAGATGTGCTTTCTGTAAGTGAATATGTTAAAAGGAAAAAGAAAAGACATACAAACAGGACCGTATTTCTCCTGAATCTTGTTACATCCTGCCACAAACACGCCGTTGCTTCAGGATGTTCCTGCCGTCGTCTCGGGATGTGCAAATTTTCTGCCTTCTGAATGATGAGGATAAATATGTTTAATTCACCTTCACCATCTGCCACTGACAACCTCCAACAGTCTGAAAACTTTGGCTCAGTTTATGCTAAAATAACTGTGCTGCTCTTCTTGTTTTAACCTCCATATGACTCATCATGCTGTCACTGCTCTCTGTGGAATGATAGTACTTCGTAACGCGTGCCCACGGATAAAATCATAATATGCGCCGACAGATCATCTCCTGTTTAAGTTGGAATTCGGTTGTGACGGAATAGACATGGCTGGGAAATCAGTGTAAAAAAGCCAGAATTAGCTTTTGCTATTCATGTATTCATGGGAAGTTTAGAGGGCAAAAATAAATAAATAAATAACGTGAGAGCAGATGCAGCGACTGATTATGTGTTCAGCCGTACGTAAGAAAGCGGTCGGTTTTGTGGCTCGTGAAAGCAAGCGCGATCCAGATTGCACATTAGATACCCGAAGAGGAGAAGATACAAGGAGCGCCAAGAGGAACGGCTGCGTTTTTACTTCACTAAGCGACTTCTTTTGCTTCTGATGTTGATCTGCAGCTCCATGAATCATTTGATTGATTCTGCTGCAATTATATACATCTTGTGCATCTTTGTGGTTTATGCATAAACTGGACTAGTGTGGATAATTGCATGTTACATGGTGTGACGCCATGCTGCTGTGAGATTCTAAATGATGAAGCGGAAAGGAGCTACATATGTGTTCCTTGATATACAGTCCTTGATACATGCAGAGCAGCCATTCCCTCTTTCTTTATCCCCTCTCTATCATCCTGTCATCCACCCACGCACCTCTCCAGCATGGATCTCCCACGATCAGCCACGATCTCGTCCACTCCTCCTATTTACCGACACTCACAGCTGTCAATATTTCTCCCCTGAATAGAGGGCTCAAGTTGAAACAAAAAACAAATAAATAAAAAGACTATCTCATACAAGTCATCTGCGGCCCTTCAAAATTTCCATCTACATTTTTTTATGTTACTTTTTTCCCCCTCTGCCCATCAAGCACTCTGCACCAACGTGCACTCAGAACAAGGAAAAAACAAATTCTTGCTTCAACAATTTGCTTCACATGCTGGTAAACTTCCAACCTGAGCCACTGTTCTGTCCTCGTCACTTGTGCCATTCGCCCCCGTCACTGAATTCGATCAAGTAGCTGCTGTTATTACCGAAGGGAGCTGAGTAATCTGTCTACAGTCTGGGATTTTTATTCACATGGATCAAACTGCACAAAACAAATATTGAAAAAAAGAAAAGGGAGCTCATCTCACTCTCTTTTGGAGTTGCACCGTGTTGCCTTTTCCCAGAGCGTGGTGCCGTACAGAAGTGCAGCCAGGACAGGTGGTCTGCCAGCGCTAACACAAATAGACAGAGAGGCGCTCACACTCATCTTCACACCTGTGGGCGATTCATTACCTGCGTTCCACCTGACTTTTATGTCTTCAGACTGTGCGAGGAATCCGGATCACCCACAGCAGAAACTGGGAGAGTAAAAAACCCACTGAATCACGGGGACCTATTTTTTTCCCCACCTCCTTTGCCGCGGTGGGAAATGAGCCACAAGAGCCAAATTATTCCGTTACAAAGCCAAATGTGGAGCCATCAGTGCACAGAACAAGATTAGCAATGAAACAGTCAGTTAAATTTGCTCAAGTTCCCAAGCAGCTCCATTTTATGTTAAATTAGTATCAGAACGCACACATAGACTGCAAACAGATGGCAGCTGCAACATGCAAATTAGTTTTGCACCACTAAATTACTGGCCTACCAGGACATATGATACTGTACATTGCCCTGCGCTGGGCTAACGTGGAACCATTGCTGAGAGCATGGGGACGACAAGAAATACCAAGCCGTCCTATGTCTCTTGCAACAGTTGTTCTTCATCGCTCTCTGCTGTCACCGTCCTCTGGCTCCTTTAAACCACCAGTGATGGAGCGTGCTAAGTAGAGTCATCAGAGCAGACAGGGGAGAAGTTTGGGGCGATGCAGCTGGTCCCAACGCCTCGTCCCCCGCTCTCTGTTTAAACCTTAAATACACACAGGAGGCCGTTTACATAACAGAAACTCCGGGAAAGGGTTTGTCGTGTTTATGCATCTGTAAATTTACATCAATAAAAATGTGTTTACACTTTTTTTTGGCGCGTTTGCAGTTAACTTGTCTGCTTTATCATCTCTCGTAATAGTCACGGTGTTGCTATGAGCCCTGGGTTTAATGCTGCCGAAAACCCGCTCTAATGGAGGACCGCCGTCACTGCAGTCATACCCAGCCTGACTATGTGTCTGGATTAATGTGCGTCATGCTTAAAGTGCATTTCCTCGCCACCACCGCCAAGTGCTTGCTCACAGGGGAATTGCTGGGTCTCTCTGTATCTGTAAAAAGAGAATGTGGTCTAGACCCGCTCTGAATGAGAAGTGCCCCCGAGATAACTGCTGTTATGATTTGGTTCTGTATAAATAAAATTGAATAACTAAGCAGCAAACCATTATGGTGAACACTGAGGGGAGTTCAAAAAGCTAGAGAATACGGCTGCAATGATTAGCTGACATAATTGACAACATTGACAATAAAAATATGTTGACGCAAAATTAGACTGTCGACAAAAAAATGTAAGAATCCCCACTGTAACACGGAGCCTCACTTGTAACTGCAATGCACTACAGGACGGGGTGGGGGTGATAGAGAGCAGTGGCTTTCTGTGTCACCGTGGTGACACCAGAAGAACAGCTGCTGCGTGCTATGAGCTAAAGCAGAGCAATGTGGAGGCATGCTGGATGGAGTGTTCGAACACAACTCCTCATCTTCTGTAATTGAATCAAGCTGACGAAAGTGAACCAGCAGCTGTTACTTGCTGCATCAGCAGCGTGTTGAGTCGCGTCATTTTTGTATTGATTCCACATGTATTCTCGTGTCTCGTCACTCATGTTTGGTAAAGCAGCATTAGGTGTTATGCAAGTTTAACCAGCTGAACCCTGACATCAGTACCATTTTTCTAAAAATGGTTTTAAATTCCTAAAACTTAGTTGCAAACCTGTTCCACTTAATGGCAACCAGTAATACTAATCGAAAAACCTATTAATGCAAATATCATCACTGTTGTTAGGAGTCTTACTGTGGTTATTGTTGTAATTTTTTTCTCATTAAAACGCTGCTAATTGACTGATCGGAAAAATAATCCATTAATTAGTCAATAACTAAAATAACCATTGGATGCAGTCCTGCTTGATAAACTGAGGTGTAAGTATCAGTGTTCGACATGAGGCTCTCTCTCGCACACACATACACACAAACACACATACCCATGCAATAAAGGCATGGCATCATTATCATACTGACACAATGTGGAGCAAATTTCTGATGGACAATTACCGACCACTGCCTCTTATCTGTTTATATTTCTGCATAAATAAACACACAGGCACTCACACTCACATACACACGCACCATCTGTGTTCAGCTCCTAACCAGCTCTTAAGTATCCATGTCTTTCTAGGAACACAACCCATTAGTTTCCACCAAGACAGTGTTTCAGAGTGCTAAAGTGTGCTGGTGTGTGTGTGCTGTGAAGGAGAGCCGGCACGAGGAAGCATTAGCACTGTGTCACAGTGATAACGGTGTTGTGTTTGGGCCACAGCGGCGTCTCCATTGCACACCCGGCAGATCCATGCGCCAGGCGCTGTTGGGAACTGTATTTGGTTGTGGGACGCAGGGAGAAGCCATTACTGAATCCCCTTAGTCAAATATGGACATGAAACTGTGCGGCAGAGTCATGAAAAAAATACCTTTGGGGTTCAATTTATTGTCTCAGAAGATTCAAGAAGCAGTCAGAAATAAGCTGAAGCTTAAAAAAATAGCCTAGAGAAACAGGCAGAAATAGAGAGTCCATATATTTAAGAACGTACCTTGTGGCTTTGGATTAAAATGTTTATGCAAGTGTAAAATTGGATTGCAATCATTTCAGCCTCTGAGGAGCAAAGGCTGCCAGTGTCAAAGTGAAAATGCAGCAGCATAATGTTAAGTAGGTAGTTTTACAGTAGTTTCATTATTACTTTGGTGCAAACATGCTGGCTCAAGCCGAACTGCACCCTAGATGTTTGTTAAACTTCTTGTCAATCACATAAAGTGGCTGGTGATACAAAATGGTTTCCCTCGGAAGAGCAGCTGGAGCCTCATCACAGGCAGCTCCGGCAAACAAACTGGGTCATCCAACCAGTAAACATGACAACTTTAGCTGCAACGTCAGCAGCAGCCAATGGAGCGCGTGGAAGTATAAAAGAAGCCGGGCATGGATCTTTCAGTCGGAGGGTGACTTATGTTTGGACCGACAAGGATGGGGCATGGAAACACTTTGCAGCAGGAGACTGGAGCCCCATTCCCGTTTGAAAGCGGTGACCATGACCATAAACAAGTTCTTTGAGAGATATGGGTGGGACTGTACGATACATTTACTCTAGAATGTACAGTCTCAAGTTACTCATGAGTAGTGTCATGTCCTTCCTACCATCTCACCATCTGACTTTTGGCCTGGTCCATCTTGGCTGGCTCACGTTTTCCCCACCAAAGGGATTAGTTCTCTCACGCATGTTGACATCAAGGACCTTGGACGAAAGTGGTAGACAATAAAATGTGTGCAGTATATGAAGCCAAAACCAGACTTTGGGACTGACGCGCAATTTCAGAAGCAGACAAAAGAAATATGATATTGTTTTACAAAGTTAGAGGTAACAGATGACAAATGTGTCCCAAGACTGGAAGCAGGGAGCCACCGTATATTGACTGCACAGGGAGCGGGACCACCAAGCTAATATTTCATACTTGCTGTTCCTGCGTATGACTGCTGTTGTTTACTTTTGTGATGTGTGTGTGTGTCTGCGCCAACATGACAGATGGACAAAGAGAGAGAGACAATGAAAGGATATACAGTCGCTGTTCTGTTTACCAACTTCCCCACCAATTCTTAGGACAATTCCAGGAACAAGAAAAAAGAAAAAAGTTGTTTTTCTTCTTCCGAGTCAGTGCAGACTTTCAGCAGTGGACTGCAAATATTTGGGCATTCCCCAAAAAGTGTAACATTTGCCTGTTTCAGCTTGTATGCCCTCATAATCATTGTTTTCCCCCAATCATTAGCGCTCTACATTATTGATAATTCTTCCCAAGATAATGACACACTCGGCTGTGCGTGCATACACACAGATGCTAATTACTTTTACCCTCGTTTCAACCTTCATACTTGCATTGTTCAAACAAAATCAAATTACCTGCAAGCTTTTTAAGGAAAAGTCAACTGTGGAGTGTGTGCCGGTGCCGAGCCTTTGCCTCTGTGATCTCTTCAATCACTAATAGATGTGAAGGACAGCTTGTCATATTTTTTTTTTCTGTCTCTTTGATTATACCCCCAACCCCGCCCCCCGCTTCTCTGCCCCCCTTTTTTTCTGTTTAGACAGGTCTGATGTGACAGGTTTAATCAACTGGAGCTGAGTTGAATAGCTTTTGTGCGTGTGCGCTCGGTTTGTGTGGCAGGTGCATCTGAGTATCGATTCATTAAAACGTGTGACTTTTTCGTAAAGGGTTGAAACCCGTGATGGCGCCCTGACGTGCAGTTGCGTCTCTGTCATGCGATTCCTTGTGTGCTTGCATAAGCCTGTCAGTGGGCGCACACAGGTGTTTTTAGCGACGCATCATAAGCAGATGAATACGACAGCTTTATACAACTTAATGTGCATTTTTGCCTCCACAAGAACAACATTAAGCCTTTTCTGGTTACAAATAACAATGGAAAACCTTCTATCAGAGGGAAACACCAGATTACCAACCAAGAGAAGTGTCCAAGAAGTATATCCTAATTAGGTTGTATAGAAATCTGTTTTTGTGAGATTATTCTACATAATTCTTATGGTGGCAAAGATGCGTGTTCTCCTGCAATAATATGTGTTTCAAGGTTAATGCCATAGCTTGTAACATTTGTTGTGAAAATTGTCATTTGATTTTTTTGACAATAGCTCCGTAATCCCATACATATACGTTTGACCTTTGTAGCACAATTAGTGACTGAATCAAATGTATTCTCAGATTTCAGGGCTAGACACGTTGTTTTGGAGATCTGATCAAATCTCTATGGTAAGTGTGAGAGTAAAAATAAAAATAACACATTTTTCCATCCTTGAGAGCTACAGGCACATTTTGTAGAGAGCCCTCCTTCTACTGAACCATGGAGAAA
>CAESWR010002587.1:109262-132908 GCA_903171835.1 Mullus surmuletus | reverse complement strand
AAAAGCCGAAATCACTAACACACATACACACTACTTTCAAACATAACTTTTCAAGTATTGTTGTAAACGACAGTAGAGAGGAAGGAGTTGCTCATTTTAAGGAAAACAAATCTCGAAATGTTTTCATTTTAAATCCATCTCTTCACGAGTTTGATTGGATTTGCCCCTCAGGCAGTTGTGCCTTGCACTCCAGATCTTTCAGATTTATCACTCCATATTTTTTCTTTAAGACAAAAAGAAAACTGTACTTGAAGAAATAGAATCATCCCCCCAAAAATGGTGGTTTAGCAGTGCTCCTCAATTTCCATGCTAATGTCATGATAGGGAAGATGGTCAATACAAGTGACATATTTCTCAAGAAATATCACATCTTTAGGTGTATTGAAATGAGCATGTGAAGACACTGCCATCAAATCACAGTCACTGATCACGCCTGCCATATCAGACCTACAAGGCTGGTTGTATGATGAGCATATGTTTGAAGAGAAAGATAAAATGCAAAAGATTGTGTTTTAACACAGCTGTGCAAACCCGCCTTAACTCCCCAATAGCATGACATTTATTCAGACCACAGAAATATCAGTGTCACTCATGAGCAGCAAATGTCTTGAAGTGTAACACCTTCCGAGCACTTTACTCAACAAATATATTTCACATATGATGAGGCGGCTCAAACGCTTCGTGTAATATTAACACAGATGTATCTACAAATGTCACTTGAGTCAAAGCAAATGGCAGTGGGGGTGGGGGGGGGGGGTTTCTTCTTTTTTTCGCCAAGCTATCCACTTTTGGCTATGCTCATCACTTTGCTCAGTGTTCGAACGTGTTCTGCTGTTTTTTATTTGACAGTCAGTGTTGACACATCACAGTACTTGAGAATAAGTAAGACATCAATAGTTTCCTTTTTCGAAATGTATTTTCTGTTTTTTTTTGCAGGTATCCTCTGATGACCCAAATTTACATCCCCATGGTTTGGAGGCTTCACGGTGCCCTTCTGCATGAGCGTGGCAAACAGGTGAAACACACTCCTTTACACTGAAATGGAGGGGGAAAGAGCAGGGTGGGGGCTATGCTTTGTCTGTTCCTGCTTGTACCTGAACAAACCTGCACCATAAATAAGCATGCACGTGCAGGCAACCGTGCCGAGCTGCCTTTTTGTTTTACATACGTTATAAAACTCATTGCTCTTTTTTTCGCATTTTCTTATGCAACTCTGTGTCTCTGACCGCACACACACACACACACACACACACACGCACACAGTATCGAGGCGCTACTTATTCAGTGATAAAAGGCGAGCCAGAGGGAACCCAGTAATTGAACTTCAGTTTGCAAAGCTTGGATGCAGCATGCCGTATCAAGGGTAATAAGAAAAAAGTTATTATTCACCTCAAAGACACACACATACACACAATAGAGCACATATATTAAAAGAACAACATACCGTTCGCACAACAAAGACCACAGTCTGCAGGTTTATATACTTTCTGACTGAAGCAAGTTTGAAGGGTGGCGAAGATCAGACTTGGGAGCTGTTGCATAAGCAAATAAACTTTGAAATTACTGACTTTCACACTCTCTACCTCCCGCTGTTCCACTGAATAAATTAGACCTCTCTGCCTGTCTCTGCCTTTCTCTTTGGATGCATTCAGTTCATTTGCAGGGAGGATTCCACATTGTGTTCAGCTATCAGTTCAGCTGCAGCACTGCGGCGCACACACACCAGGCAAAGGCAGGAAAAAAGAGGGCATACAAGTACTCATTCAGCAGCATGCGTAATTACGTACATTCTCATTTACAGTGTGTTGCAGATAAACTGCACCGGCGAGTCACATTTCTTACAAGCTGGATAAATTGAACAAAATGAAAGCGGGACAGGGCAAAACTGATGTTAATGGTTCTGTTTTCTGCATACAAGAACATTTACAGGCATTGAAAAGCACAAACATCCAGTCAAAAATCTCTCATTTAGAGGAGCATTTATCGAATCACACTGCGTGGCCAAAAACTGGCATTTTAAGACACTTATTTGGAAAATATAATTATTCCCCTTTAGAAGTGTTTCTTGTTGATGGGACATTTGCCCCTTAACGATCTCTGCAAAAGGTCAATATGCAGCTTTGGAGTCTCAACTCCAATATCTGAGTTAATGAAGGAATGCGCTTCAAATGACCCAGCAAATTCTGAATTAACCACTTGCAAAAATGCATATGCTTGAGTTTTGAAGCATATATACATTTTACTCTATCTAATGGTAGTTTTAAAACACTACCAGTATGTCAATGTAAGTTTTTAGTCCTCTTGAAAACAACTCCTGCTGTATGTCTACTGGATATTTATCCATAAATATATCTGTGAAAGTACAACCCTTCGACTCCCCCAATTCCTTCAACTTTCTTTCTTTTGGGACTCTTGGCTACAGATGCTGAGCACCAAAACACACAAACATGCAACAGCATACACACAGGCACACAGTCATGTAAACATAACATTTGGAGCAAACCAAGTTCTCCTGAAAATTGCAATCCTCCAAACTCCACTTTAATCTCAATCCACTCACACAGTAAAACATAACAGATGTGATGATAATATGTCGATTTATTGACACGCTGCTCCTAAAACTATATCAAGCTATTTCTCAAGATTGCTTGTGTGTGCGCGTGTGTTTATGTGCCTCTGAAAACGCAATAATCTGCGCTAGCTACCTGCTGTTTGCCTTGACACCCATCATGGAAGGCCACTCAAATCCTCCTCAACGCACTGCATGTGTGTGAGCATGTGCATGCCAGCTTCATAAAGCAAAGCCTACACACACAAGGTCAACGAGTGCAAATCTTCTTTCCATTAGGATTTATGTCACTCGGTGTTGGTGAGAGTGCATATATAATTTCCATAGTGATTTATCAATTTGCACTCTTCAACAGCAATCACATCACACCGCATAGCTCTTCTGCTTCTATGTCCAGGGCTCACACTTGACTTGGTAGGACACAGATTTTAAAGTTGTATATCACCACAGCCTAAAGGCAATCTTGCTAATTACACCTCCCCCCCCCTCCCAAAGTGTGTGTGTGTGAGAATGCAAGTCTAAAACCAAGCAGCCCTGATTGGGATTTAAAGGCTTTACAGAGGAGCAGGTTCACAATCAATATTCAGTGGCACACTTAACATGAAGGATGCTTGAAATGTGACATTGGTTGTTGCTTAAATGTCAGGGAAAGTGACATCAAAAAGAAGCCACTGGCTGAGATAATGGTGATGTAAGCTCTGTCATAACCTTAAAAGCTGAACCGGATTTGCATGCTCTAACATATTGTTTTCTATAATTCCACTAGTGACAATTGGAGCAAACTACATTTGTTTTTTTGGTTTTCCACTGAAAGAAATGCTCCTTATAGGATATTGTCTTTCGTGTCATGACATAGCTGTTACCACAGGACCACAGAATCAATTGACATTGAAATTGACTAACTGCCCAATACTAAATTTAAATTTCCCCTCAGTCTTGTCTCTTTTTTTTTTCTTTCTTCAAACGAACAGTCCAGAAGATGTTTAGAATCTTGCATAAGTACACAACGGAAGAGTCGATGCCACAAGCACAGTGGCTTGAAGATGAATTCTCATTAAACAATCTCCCTAATCACTCGACCACCCTGCCTCGTTTTAACAGCAGTGGGGACATCAAATCCCATTAATACTAAAGATCTAATTTAATTTCTTTCAGAATTAATTAATCATGGTTGAAATAATATTTTCTCCAATTTCAGATTTATCCACCAACCCTTTGTGTTTGTTCGCTGTTGGATGACCCCCCCAGGGATTGCCCCCTCCCCTTTATTCTGTGACATTTCAAAGCAATTAACAATTTGGCCTACCTTTTTAGAATTTTACAACTAACCATATCTGCAGTACTGTGGGCGCATCAGAAAGGTTGAGTGCAGTTGTGAATAATGTGTCAGAATTTTGGTGAGAAAGCAAAGTAGTTATGCCTAAATTACAGCGTATAATGACAGGGGACTTTGCTTTCAACAGATGGGGTTTTAGTCCGACTCGACATCAACATTAAGAGTTGAAGGAAGCAATCATGGAGGCCACATTTCAGACTTCCTCAGTCAGTGACGGCACCAGAGAAGGCATCACACTATCAAATGAGAATACAAGCCCATACAAAACAATGACACCGGCATAGAAATGGAAATTCGCTGAAAATGAAACCAGTGGTTAGATATTCAGATGGCTAACAGCGTGATTGGTCGGATTCACGAGTGGACAGACGAACTGACTGAAAGATGGAAGCAGAACTTTCGGATTTTGGAAATAAACATATTTGTTACATTTCTTAGGGGGTTAGACGGAACAAGTGCAAATGGGCTTATGCGGAGGGAGTCGCATGCTCCAACACGCTGTGTCACTACCGAAACAAAGAATAGAGAAGCAGATCTACTTTAAACCAAACAACTCAATCACTTTTTCTTGAACTTTCCCAGGTTCTCTTATCTCATCAAGTCACCACAGAGCTTCACAGGCAGCCACAGAACTCTGGCAACTGTGTACAAAGCTCAGAGCTTATTTATAATTTGTCTTTGTTCTTCACCTTCTGTGTAACTCATCCACAGTGAGAGAAGTCCTAAATAGTCAACTAGTCTTTGAAAACTTCAGTTTCACAGTGCAGCTCTAAGGTGCGACGGCTCCTAAAATATTGATGAGGGTGTGTACATCAGAGGAAAGCACTTGTATGGTTAGCCATACTGCTGTGGATTAATATAGATTGCAATATTGAAAGTAATTCAGGCATTGTGCTCAGGCAAAGGTGACGCCTGGTGTAGAGAAGAATCCCCTCTCAGCCACAATCCTTTGGCATCTCTGCTCCTTTTCTCAGTGCTGACTCAGGGACTCCACAGCTAACGCATCAAATGATTCTCCTAACACAATGGGGCAAATTGAGGAACCATTCTATCCTTTCGCCATCAAGGAAGGGAGGACAATGCAGAAAAAGTCTGGAAAAAAAACAAAAAACATATTGCAACTCTTACAAAGAACCTCAGCTTTAAGCTCAGAGATATGACTTTTGGAAAAAGTTCTGCGCTGTCAGCACGAAGAAAGCCTAAGAAAAGACACCCATATGGTCAGCTTCAGAAAGCCACGCTCTGACCAAAATAAATGGACTGTAAAGTCACCTTTGAATGCATTTCTAAAAGAAGTCAAGTGCATAATGTGTAAAGTGTGTGTATGTGTGTGTGTGTGTGTATCTTGACATCTCTTGCTGTGTCAGGGGCCTCTGCTCTGATCCCTCTCCTCCTCCTCTGAGGGAGTGAGGGTAGGATCACTCCTTCTTCAAAGTCTCTCTTTCATCTCCACCCCATCACACCATCCTCTGGGGGAGGGCAAGGGGAGCGGCAGAAATAGGCAGGACCGGCTTTTCACACATCCATCTCCTCCCTTGTTCTTCTCCTCCTTCTGATTCCGCTTTCCTCCGCATCTTTCGAAGTCGCTATTAGCCCTCTTTGACCCGAAAAAGTTTCAAATTTGACTTAATTTTTTTCCCCCTTTTCTTACAAAGCCTTTGCAGTCTCTCTTTAACATCTGGTATCCAAAGACCTCCCCCCACATTGCATATCAACGCCCCTTTTCCTCAAATTCCTTGTCAGTAGCTCATATGGAAACCACATTTGAGATGCACTAGTTTTTGCTCATCATGTGGCAGGTGTTATGACTGTCAGGTTTATGGAAATATTACAGGAATAAAACACTTATGTCAAATGGTAGCCAAAGCATCGCATACGAAAAAGCGATTTATATTGGCGTTAATTGACAACCTGGTGCGTCTCAAAGGCAGGCGCCAAAGGATGCTGTGTGTGCCAGTGTCAGAGGCTGAGGGCTGTGACTAAAGCGTTGCCATTTGAAGAGCCGGGGATGAAAATGGGTTTTCTTTTAATGTCCCATATCATCCAGTAGACTCGTTGAATGAAAGCCCGTTTGATTGCCAAAGGGAGCACAGGTGTAATGTCTGTATTTGTGTCTTGGTAATGTGTTTTGCTTCACAGACATAAGCATGCATAGTAATTTGCAGATGACATTAAATTACCTGTATTTTGTGTCACTTTGGTAACAGGCTTGAGACCAAAATGTAACCCAATGGTAAAAAAGAAATGTGTGTGACAGGCTCTTTTTGTCTTGCTTACTTTACAGCGGAGCTGTGAAGTGAGCAAGAACCTCCCCCCCGCCCCCATCCACCCCTGGGTACAGGCTACATTTTTTACCGTATTCAGTTCCCAGTAGTTGGTGGAATTCTGTTCCAACAGACTTCCAACACAACCTCAGGGACAGTTAACACTCAACTCTGGGATTTACACTCTGCATGATCACTTTTGCCCACGCAGACACACATGCATACATGTCGGTGCCAGTCTTGCTGCTTCCCAAAGGGATTTGACTGGGATTAGTGTTTCAGAGCCAGTATCCACTTGATAATGTTTTTTGTTTGTTTGTGGTCCTTGTCTTCTTTTCACTGTTAATATTGAAAGGGACTGCTTTTGTAGTCCTTTTTTTTTTTTTTCTTGGGCCACCGCCCAAGATCAAGTACAAGTTCAAAACGTGCTTATTTACCCGTTTCCCTCCAGAGTCTTGTTTATGCACAATTTTTATCTTTTTTAATCTTTCCTCTGCATGTCCTGTCGAAGAGAGAAAGTAAGAGTAAATGCCTACGTCTGTCTACTAATTCCTGATTTCTCTAGATCATTAGCATTAAGAGATACAAACACAACAAAATATTATACTGTTGCACCACACCTCTGAGCCCTAATATTTCTTAATATTTGCATTACCAAAAGCACAAAAATCAAGACCTGAATCTTTTTTTTCTTTTTCTTAAGTCTATATATTGAAAGTACTGGCGTTTAATGATTACATGGTCGGACTCAAGGATATGGATGGTGTCGGTTGACGAGTTCAACTGTAAGCCCTCGAGTGGCTGTTTGAATCTCTATAAGTCACTCTTGTCACCTCATTATTTCAAGACAACCGCCAATATAGCGGCAACAGTGACATGCTCGGTAAACTACTTTGCATGTCAATTATATGAAGTACCTAAATGTGAAAATTCTATGGCTTCCACTGGCAACAGTCAATTTCATTTAATTAATGTTCTCCCTCTACAGTAGCAGGCTGTATCATTAACAGGTTTGCAATAGTGCTCAACCATTCACCGAGCCCACATGCTTTATGAAAGGTATTCATTACTTGGGTCCAATATCTAAAATCTAAACCTATATCAGGTGATTAGGTTCAGTTTTGGCCCAGTGATTAGTTGGTTTTGATAAATTGAATCCCTTGGCATGTAAACTGTCACTATTTCATACTTTAATGGGGTTATATTCTGAGACACGTATGTTTTGTAAATAACAATTGATTTGAATTCTTGTATATTGATAATAAAACTATATTAAATCAGAGGGAAACCTAATTTAGCTTTAACACAAGCTAAGTTGGTGTCCTTGGAATATTTTGAAAGGCTACTAAGCCCACCTCTTCTCACTGAGTTCCAGGTCTACATACCTGTGATACTACATGTATTACTATAGTAGCTAAAAGCTACTAGAACAGTCAGGATTTTATGAGACACAAACACCTTCCACCTCTTCTTCTTTCTGCCCTCCATGGTGTTTCAAGCCATATAGTGTTGCACAAACATGTCAATATTTAAAGAGTATAATCTAGCCCTCTTCTGAGAAAGTGTTCAGAGATAAGAAGAATTGATAACGTATGGATCAACCCTGGCTTGACTATGTAATGATTTTATGAACCCGGTGTGTATTACATCTGCTCGTCCAGGGATGAACATTATAGACATTTCAGCAATTCCACCCAGTAATTCACAGTGGTATTGGGCTCACCTGGATTAAGAAGTTAACGATGCTTGTGGAAGCACTGGGACCCATAATGCTGCACTCAAGCGCAACACGAGTAATTCAGGCGATTGTGCGCTCAACAACACTGATTGCAAACTGTGCATCCTTCATACAACCACCATCATCATGGGAACACATCCCATCAAATGAGCCTCTTCATTAATATACTGTTTTGCATTGCATATATGAAACGGCGCTAAGCTCCTGAAGATGCTTTTTCTCATTTTGATCAATTTCGCTCACGGCCTGATTTATAATCAATAAATCAATTAATCGCACGATGAATGGCGAGGAACCCGGTAATTTTGCCGGCCACAATATATTGTTTTCCTCGCCTCACGCTACCAAACAAGCTGGATGTCAAGAGGGTTCACTCGGTCTCAGCACCATGGCGCGTTGGTTCCATAGCGGAATGGGACATGGTGAACACTCCTGTCAGTCATCCAGAATCTTTGTGTCATTGGGGGGAGGCGGGGCCGCTAGCATACACAAACAGTGAGCTTGGTGAAAAGTTCTTGACATTTGTATTACAATTTTAAATATTCTTGAGAAATGATAGTTTATTGCTTTTTAAAGGGCGTACTTGCATTATTATGCCATATTATCATTACATTAGTTAAAAATGATCTCAAAATAATGTTGACAATAACATTGTTTATCTCCAATATTTTTGGGACAATCTGTCCTCCAGCAAAATCTGTCATCATGACAGGCCTATTTCTCTCATTTCCATCATTGGAAACCCACCTTGTTAACTTGTCGCAGTCACACAAAGAATGATTCCCTGTTGCCTTGAGAGTCAGTGTAGCCCATCTGCAGGCTTTCCTTTTGTAACTGACAGGTGATATTGTCTTGCATATGAAAGCAGAGGCCAAACCGAGCCAAATAATGGAATGTCATTGAAAGCAAAAACACACGTGGTTGATAGAAATGTCTAGCAGATGTTGTGTACTCTAAGCGAGTCTGTATTTTCTGAGATTCAGGGTTTTGAGAGGCACTAGATTGATAAGCAAATCTCATTCAGTCCTTGGACCACCTTGCATTCGGGAAAGACTACTATGATGACTTGCCAAGGCACATAGTATCTCTCTGCCTCTTTCTTCGGCGAGGATTGCGCTTTTCACAGGTATGCCAAAGCCAAAGGCCGTGCTTTAAATTCATTATTAGCTGTCTTAAAGATGAGAAGCCAATCTGTCTGAGAGGTGTCTGGAAGGCTCCGTAACGCCGTCATGACGGAATGAGCTCCAACAAAATGCCAGCACATTCCCTGGAGTGTGTGTGCATGCGTGCTTGCTTGTGTGTGAGGCATCACTATTAATGTTTGTCTGAGAATGTACATGTGTGTTCAACAGATTTTTAATGCCTGTGTCACAGCTGGAGATACAGACTTTAGTATGAGGATGTACTGTATGATGCTTTGGTGTGGAAGGACCTCTACGTTTGCAACGAATCTGTTCTGCCTATCCAGCAACGTAACGCATCACTGCTTAGCATTGTGGAGCATTTGATATTTAAAGAGCCACATATTAAGCCAAGTGCTGGTCTAGAGCAAATGGGCACCATAAGGACTGTCAATATTGTGCAGGAAAAATGGCTGCAAATGAATTCTAATATGGCAGCTTGATGTGTGGATCAGATGGTTTGCTCAAAAGCAATTGTAAAGGGTGAGGTGTCAATAGAGTTTGTTGTGGCTCTGCTACAGTCTGAAATATGGAGCACAATGAAACAACAGGACTGATGATGTATCTGGCTTTCCATTAATGCCTATTGGATTTATTTTTAATTAAGTAAACCGCAATGTGTTTTCAACTCATGCTGTTAAACCGTGTATTTACTAGTCAGTAATAAGGGAACACTCCACGCACATAATAGGGCTTAATAGTGACAAAGAACAATGGATGTCAGTTGTAAGCTTTGCCGTATTCCTGCTTGGTGTTTAATTCTGTCGACACTCGCAGCTAACTCTCCCATCTTTTTCCTTGGTCTCTTTCCACCGCATACCTACACTTACCCCGCTCCTCCCCCCGTAACTTTGCAGACCTCCGCATGCAGTCGCTCATTAGTCTTTCAGCAGGGCAGCGGAGAGAAAAAGAGGGTGAAGGAGAGAGGCAGCAGCCAAAATGACAACTCACTGACAAAATGACATTCACTAGGGACAAAAGAAGAGAGAGATGGAGGGGAATTGAGACGAGTAAAGAACGACAGGCAGGGTGTAATAAGAGATTGACAGGGCACTGGGGGGAGGTGAAGAATATTGGGTAAAACAGTGAAGGAAGGAGAAAAAGAGTGAGAGAGATAAAGAAACAGAGGCAGAACCTTGTCACCTAAGTTGTTGTTTTGTTTTTTTTGCTTTTTCTTGGTTTTATTTTGCTATGTGAGCAGGGACACAAACAGCATTATGACACAGTAACAACCCCCTGACAACAGCCTTTCACAGCGTGATCGCTGTGTGTCTACCTCATACTGGGGATTTGAAATTTGGACTCTTTTGTGCTCACAATTAAACCCTGAATGTATGCGAGCATGTGTGGGCACCGCATGCCTCGAACACTAGCCAATATTAGCATCATTAATGTAAGGTTTTAGGAAGCTATTAGCCTGCAGGAGACCATTCTGCTCATTGTTTTCTTTAGTGTATTTTGTGGGTGAAATGATTATAATGTGAGAGGGGTGATAAATCAGGAAATACAGTCCATATAAAGTGGTGGCAGTCGTTTGATCACTAAAATTAGTAATACTAATCCTGAAGCCATTACTGTCATCATGCAGTGCCATTTTTCTCCGAAATCGTATTAACTGAAAATGCTTCACCATCGTCGGAGGAAGAGGTGCGTTCTCTAAAATTAGAATCGCGCAGACTGTAATCAGATTATACTAATGCATCCTGCAAATATGCATGCCGTGAAAGATTGGTATCACAGCCCACGGACAAAAAAATGCAGCTTCAACTGATGTGTGTCAGTCTGATCAAATCTTAATCCTGTTTTATATGTATTGTACCACACACACACAAGCTGCTTCCAAGGAGGCAATGATTTGGGACAGATTTGGTGTCTTAAGGACACGAGACGCGGCATATGTTGATACTTTGCTCTCTATTGTAATAAATGATATTTGACAAAAAGAACAAAAGCGGTTAACAACAGCATAGTTGCAAAGAAAAGTACTCTGTATATTCTTCTCTGTTTGATCAGGACACGTCCGTGCTTCAAAGGCATTGCTGTGATGCATCTCCAAACGTGTTCCAAATATTTGTAGAATCTGAGGATTTGACAGTTTATCTGGATTGGAAAAGCAGTATTAGAGTGTCCACACATAAATCAACATTTGGCAATGAATCAATCTTTGCGTCAAACACACTGCTGTTGCTCACTGAACCCCTGCTTGCTATTTGCGGCTGAACTGTTGATCGTTAAATCGATCTAATTTATACTCGGCAGCCCTTTGAAAAGGCCACCATTGTATTTATACCGAGGTCACTGTTTCACCTATGCCACCCATCTTCGTCTGAAATCGGCCCACTTAATCGCTACCGCACGTTGCTTCTTTTTCATTTTGCCTTTGTACACATTAGGGTCAGAGGTCAGTGTCACTTTCAGTGCAGCATATTCCAGGACATTTAGGGGTGATGGTCACTCTCTGACACAGGGGCTTAAATATGACTTTTCAGTGGTGGAAGGCCAGCGTTGATGATTTTGCCGTCAAGGTTAATTTGTAAACGAACACATAAATATCCACGGCGGGCGCTGATGTGACACAACCGAGGCTGCATTGGTTGTTAGGTTACGTGTCCTGTTAGTGTTTTATCTCGTCCAGCTGACACGCTTCCACTAATAACGAGGAGCTGTTTGCAAGCTTTTTCTACCCTCTCATACTTTTTAGGGTTGCAGTATTTTACATTTTCTTTGAAATCGCCATGGTTCCGAGGCATTTACCTTGAATTTTCAACAGCTTTCCATTGTCACAACGTCAGACAATCAGAGTTACAATCCCGTGGAATAAAAGAGATGCTTATAATGCGCCCGTGAACGCACGCACAATCCCGAGGCGGCCCCACTAACTTGAGAGGACATGCGTGCATACGCCACACTTCAGAATCCCCTTACCTTAACTAATGCAAGGTGTGTGATGAGGGAGGGGACGTACACCTTACTGCCTTTCACCCTAAGGTGGATAGGACACACTTATTTATCCCCCCGCTTAGCTCTCGTGTATGCCAGCGCACACACAATCACACGCGTGCGCGGCTAACTACACTCAAAACCGAAAACCGAGCAGGAGGAGAGTGGAGAGGGAGACCCTGTAATGTCAGGTTTCTTTGCTGAGAAGATGAAAGAGGGAAGATCAAACAAGCGGCAGTACGTGATATAGGAAATGTCACCCCTCCCCAGACAGGCAGACAGACACACACACACACACCCACAGGAATAGAAGCATGGAGACGGACATGTAAACATCCACATGATCACATGGTGGGAATTAGTGACGGAACATGTGTTGATCCACTTTTTTCCACACACACACACACGCAAGCAACCGTGTACATACTGTATGTACATGCCGGTGTGTATAATTTATTCGCAGCATAATGCCATCCATGTTGCCTGAGGAGTAATTAATCACAGGCAGCTCAGAATAACTTAACAGTGCAGCAGTCGTTTTTTTATTTTTTATTTATTTTTTTTAAACTAAATGTATCTCAACCAGGCGGGAACGCACACAGGGACCTAAAACAAGGTCACAACAATATATAAATTGAGTTCATTAATTACACTGCCACGCCGTCACACCATCCAAGCACAGTGAACGTCAACATGCAACCTATAAAAAAAGTGGATTATAAATATGATCCACTATAAAATGTATACAGGATGTATAGAAGCTCCAGCTCGGTCTGCCAGTGCTTTGGTCGCAGTATTGACTTCCTAACCCACTGCAAAAGGGGAAGCACTTGCTAACTCTCCACAGAATGGAATGCTTGCTTACTGCTAGTTTATAGTGTTTTATTCATCTTAATGTGGAATGTATTTGTGTGCATCTTGACAATTAAGACAGCTGTGGTTGGGCTATCTGAGTGAGTGTGCTGTCTATTCTTTCTTTTAAAACATATTTTTATGGCTGTTTAATGAAGGTGACGTGAGCATACTGCTACCAGATATCAGTGTTAAGCGAATGTCACCTATCCACTTAATCTAATGAGTCACGACTGCTTTGTTTTCCTGAACCTCACCTGCCAGCCTGCCTGCCTTATTTGGTGGATGTCTGAGTTCCAGACACACCGATCACCATGCAACCTCCGCCAGGTAATCACAAGATCACACGCAGGAATTTCTGATGGAAAGCTGAGGTGGGGAGCAGCGTCGAGGGGTGCAGTGGTGCATTTGAGCTCTCATAATCCCCTTTCATTTGACTCCATACGCATAAGCACATTGTAGGGTTGACCACTATAGTAACACACATACTCAATTCAAGCCAGACACTCAAGTCAAGGTCACATGCATGGACACACACATTGCTCAATACATTATATCTGCTATTCTGTCCATGTCCATCCGTGAGTGCGCGCATCATTTGGCGTGTATGTGTGTGCATCTATTGGATTGGGCTGACAGGTCTCCATTTACAGGGTCAGGCAAACCCCATTCAGCATATTCAATTTGTTTTCTCGGAGAGGGAGAGAGTTAGAGGGGTTGTGGGTAGGGGGGTAATCACATCGTGGGGAGTCCAGACTGTCTTTTTAGATGACGATTAAGTTCTAACACATAGTTCACCCTAACTACATTCTATCAAAGACAACCCGTGGTCTTAGTATTTTCTGGGACATTGTCTCAGTTGACCTGGAAAACCCAGATGCCTGCATAGCTACATACCCCTAGATGGACAGACAGTGATTTCATACACATCGTAAGTAGATACAAATGTAGCTGTAAGAAATTAGAGAAAGTAAAAAGTGCCAGAGTCCCACTTGGTTCGTAGTAGAAGAGTAAGACGTTACAAATGTTGAACTCAGTGGTTCCCTCACTCAGGCTGATGCTGATCCATGTCATTTGAAAGTAGAGTCAGCAAAGTATGACAAATGAGCATTCAATAGCAGAGGAGCCACAGCAGTTTGAAAAGGTCGCCACGTCTCCTCCAGCTCAAGTACAAGGCTGCTCCGCTCATCTCCTCCTTGTGAATTCTTTATCATCTGTCGTTTGAATACAAAAAGCCCTCACAGTCTTTAGTAACATCTGCACCAGATGCAGGTTTAACTCTGAATTAACAAGGGTGGTTCCTCACACACCCGTTAGCTGCACTTTCTTTTGGCTGATTTGTCCGGATTTTCAGTTTGCAATTACCTTTTTTGTTTGTTTTGTTTTGAATATAAGGGTCACACACGGGTTGTAATGAATTACCTTTCCTTTATATAACTAATATTCTAACTTTCAAAACTCAAAGCATTTTAGTATGTTAAATATGGTGGTTGGTTAAAAGTTAGCTGCACCGTCGGAAAACTGCTTCAAGCGACCGATCTGTGTCTACTTTGGGATTTAGTATACTTCTGAAAGGTCAACTTTTGTGTCGCCCATATGTTTCATTGGTAGGAGGGTCACGAGCAGCCACTAAAACTTTACAATCACACAACTAATTGGGCAGAATACCTCTCATCTTTCTGCTGCAGCTGCGACTTTGCACAGGGCAGATGGAAGAGAAGCTTTGGACACACACGTCATTTAAGCAGTTCATTGTTTTATTGACAAAAGTTGCAATGTTGTTGTTCTTTTTTTTTTCAAAAATGTTTTTGTAAGACATGCTTTGACAAACACTCTGATGGAGGCCGGAGTTAGAGTGAGGACATAGCTGTAGTGTCATTACATCACAGATGGGACCCACTCCCAGTGACCATCTATCATCTGACATTGAGAGAGGGAGAGAGAGAGAGAGAGAGAATCGGGAAGGGCTTGGAGAGGAGAGAGGGAGACGATGAAGAAAGGGGTGGGGGGGGGAGTTTATAGCTCTGTTTTATTAATTCGTGAGGCTGGTGGCTAAAAGGATTGCAGTGCTTAAAGGGGGGGAAAAACTGAGCAACTGAGAAGTCGCTGTGTGATGAGATGGATTTATTCCAATGTAAATAGTCAGGCTTGGCGCAGTGGCAAGGACTTCTGGTAAGGAGGAAGACGAGAAGACAAGAAAGAGAGACGGGGGGGGGGATGTGTAGAGAGAGATGTGGAGGTGACAAAGAGAAAGGGAGACGGGGGAGCTGACTTGGAGGGAATGAAGAAATCGATGGAGGAAAGAAGGGATGGGGAGCGAATGTGAGTGAGGATGAGCGAGGGCACAGTTAGGTGAGACAGAGGAGAGAGGCGGAGTGATGTGAAGGCTGCAGGTCTGAGCGAAGGCCAGAAAACAGACAGGAGGGAAAAAAGAAGCAAAGAAAAAGCACTTTATCTGCATGTTCGAGAAAATAGGGCTGTGTATGGGGGGAGGAAGACGTTTATATGGAGGGCAGGAAGCAACTTGGAGGAGGGAATTGAAGGAATACGCTGTAAAACTCTGCCTGTCAAAGATAATGAGTGGGTGGGAATAAAAGCAAAGAAGAAGAAAGGAAACGGCAGGCGAGAGGTCAAAAGGGAACAAAGCGAAAAGCTGTAACCTACAGGTTAAGGATGCCTAAGGAACGGAAGCATATGCGCGAGGGCGTGATGACACCGTCGGAGGAAAAGAGGCCTTCACATCGCTGCTAACACCACCTCGACAGAGACACAAACAAAAGAAGATCTCTGTGCACATCTGATGTACGGACGTCGGTTTCCCCCGAACAGTGTGAAAACAGGCCTCATGTCCTCAGACGTTAAATCCCAGTCTAGTAGAAAAGGGGATTATCATGATCATCATTAATAAGCAAAATGCCAGCAACCCTAAGCCTTCCTCTATCTAATAAATCCTCCCTGATCCACACAGGAGCATAATTAATACAGACGGCGGGGGGTAGGAGGTTAGCATCAGCCGAGCACGAGTTAATAAGCAGGGAGCGAAGGAGGTGTGAAAACCCTCTGAACTCCAATTGTGTCCTCTCCAATCGCGCCTACGGGAAGTTTACAAGGCATCCAGCAAAGTATATAATGGTTGCAAAGAATCAATTAACCGCACATGCCGCTATTCAAACAGAAAGACAAACTTCTGGAAAGTTTAGTTCTTGATGCATCTCTGGTAACATCTCCAAATGTTAGTTGCACAAAACCTAAGTGGTTTTAAAAAAAAAAAAAAAAAACACACTCACACACAGCTTGCAAATTATTCTTCTTGGCAACAAGAATGGGGAAAAATAATTGTTTTGTGTATGTATGTGCATCTGTTTGGGGAGTTGGACTTGCGTGTCTCACTTTGCCGAGGAATTAAAAGTCATCTGTGCTTACTGGCATTTGAAGGGTTTTAAAGGAGCATGCTGTTGTTTTGCCTGTTTTAGCTTTTTAATTACAGATGGGCTATTTTGTATGTAAATTGTTGCCAGTCTTTTCTTTTTTTTTTTTTTGGAGTGTGTAATTGTTTTTGGACTTGGATGGATTTTTGCAGGATTGAATTTTAGTAACCTATGACAGCCGCAGACTACAAGCTATTTTTTTTTGACTGCGGTGCTTTTATTGTTTTGTTTCCTTTAGGGGTTTTTTGGGGGGAAATGTTTTATGGTTCACTGAAGCAAAAAAATAAGTGAAGTTGGTGAATTTTCAGTGAAAATGCAATAATATCAAAATGCGAGATGAACTCTCGATGCCGCATTGGCTCATATGCAGTTCTACATTCCACATCCAACGAAGAATGTAGCTTAGTAGAGTGGGAATGCAATACACTCCAGCAGTAAAGTGGGGGGAGAAAATAAGATGGACATCATGTGTGAGGCCCTTCTGGGGAGAAATTAGAAAGAGGCTAAAAAGATGTAATGAAGGCGGGAAAAAATCATTATAATACCATTGACCTTGACCTTTAATGTTGCCTATGACGCACTTTGGCTGAAGTGTCTCCTCCTATGCGTTGCTCCAACATCGGTGAGATAAATGATGCGTTCAAGCGCAATGGTCAAGCTGTGCATTTCATCGCGGCAGCTGCTGGAAATCACAGGGCTGGTGTTCCCACGCAATGCTTCTGTTGATGAAAGCTGAGCATTTCAGGGGAAAAAGGAAAATATGGTTATGATCTGAAGTGGAAGTCATGTCCCCTGATGTCTCTAAAACTCACACACGTGGCCACTGTTTGCTTCTTTATCACTGTTAGAATCACTCATTCTATCACTGTTAGAATCAGTCATTGTGGCAATAACGCTGTAAATAGATGCTAATATCCCTACACTGACCTGCTTGCATGTACGTACACACACACACACACACACACACACACGTTCACCTCAAGCAGCACACCAGGCTTGCTCAGAACCTTGATTAAAATTTCCTCCATGCTCTGCTTCAGTAGGTGGCAAGCTGAATGATCTGTGTCCACACACAGATGGATCTCTCTCTCTCCCTCTTGCTCTTTCTCTCTGGCACAAAGACACACACCACAAACACACACACACACACGCCCACAAGGACAGCACACTGACTTAGATTCACTCCCTCGGTGTTGAACCCAAATAAAACCTCCGCCTGCCCAAAAGCCGAAGTGCAACCTTCCGCAGACCTTATCCTAACCTCAAATTCAAGGCATCGACCTGAAACATTCAGAATAATAACCAAGTCGGGTGTGTCCTCTCCGAGTAACCGGGCAAACAGCCTCCCCAACAACACACCTGTCAAGATTCTCCACGTGTGTTAACTTCCTCATCTGCATGAGAAAATGGGAAACCACCGCCAATATAAATGCCATCCTTCTTGTCCATGAGCTGTCCAATGGAAATCTATGGAAATCAGCCCCTTTTTTCCCCCTCCACCTTCTTCACAGTGAACAAATGAAAAAAAGAAGACTTTTGTCTCCTCCATGTATGGAGCGGGTCAGCATGGCATGACACCGAGAAAGAGAGGCATGGCCATGAAAAATTCATTCTGTCTATGTAAAGGGACAGTCAGGCGGAATGACTGCACCTGTGGAATATTTACACTACTTGCATAACATTAACCTGCCAGATAAAGTATGACTGATTAAATGAGACGTTGTGTTGTTGCTACACAATCGAACCTTAGCGCGCCATTGATAACAATTACCCTTCTACAGTAAACATAGCAGGGCAATGTCATTTTTCTGTGCGGCAGACAGTCGCCTCCAGGCCTTTTCTCTACTGTAGGCTACAGTCAGACCTAAGCTTTGCTCTTGTATCTATTGAAAAAAATCCACATGCATAGGAATATAATTCCAAGTTGCGGGTAGTGCAGAGGGGCCGCATGGCACGAAAATCACATCAGCGGGGGCTCGGCGCTGATTAGGAGTTCATTAAATGGGAATTTAATGGATTAAATGAAATAACTAATTTGAACCAGCAATCTCACTTTTACAATTAATCATCAGCCGAGCTTTTTGGTGGAATCAGCAGATCAGACGGATGTGTTTTAATATAATTTATTGACAATGAAAAGAAGAGCAGCTGAGAGAGGGAGGGTTACGGATGAGCGTCTGTGTCTCATTCCATGCGTTGCCTCTCTCTCTCTCTCTCTCTCTCTCTCTCTCTCTCCCTCTCTCCCTCTCTCTCTCCATCCCTGTCGAGCTTTCCATAGGGAATGTTTCATTCCAAATTGATGGCCGCCGCTTCACCGCCCAATGTTGCATTCACATGGTGTTACTAATTGCGCCATTAGTTGGAATTCATTCATTTTCCGAACATGCACGCATCCCGGCTCACATTAGCCACGATAGAGCAACGTTTATTTAAGAAACAAAACCAAAAAAAAAAGAAAAAGAGCTGATTAAGACGACGCAGCCATGACCGTTTGCGCGGTCTGAGTCTGGTGTCGTGCTCTGGTGGCGCTGCAAGCGTCCGAACGCGTTCCCATTAATGGATTTACATTTACTCCTCGACACCTCCACTCGCCTTTGTCTCTGTCGCCACTAATGGCCGGAGCCGGAGACAAGCCGTGCACTTATTTCTTCTCCCGCACGCTGCTTCTGCCATCTTCACCCCTTCATCTCTCCGCCGCCTCATCCCGCGTTTTGTCTGCGAGAGCCGAGTAATGCCGGTCGCACCAAGTAGCCTCTGATCTTCTTCGGCAAAGTCCTCTGTGTAATAATCCCCCCCCTTTCTCTCTCGTACGCATATTGCTCTTGTGCTCCTCTTGCTCTTTTAAGTCAAGAGTTTTTAATTCAATCACCTGATGGTTCTCTGTCCCCTCTTTGAACTGCCCAAGAAAGGGAATATCTCGTTGAAATTGAATTCATTGGGATCAAAGTTTTGATGATGACAATTAGTACAGAGGTTGTTCTTGTGTTTGTTTTTTTGAATCCAAAAATCATTATAAAAGCAGCCTTCAGTCATCCCATATTCACTCTCCTGCTCGCTCACACAAAACAACCTTCAGAATGGAAACAAATTGAGTGCCTTCCATTAAAATTAAATATAAGCAGTGATGTGAGAATGTTGTGCCATAATGAATGTGTATAGGATGACCAGTTCATGTGTTTTTGTAATTTCACACTTTTTATTCTCTTGCATTTCCTTTTTACGTCTCTTTCCCCACTTGGACTCATTCATTATTACATTTAGTTTCCTGTATCTTTCCCTCTACTTCTTTCCAGATTTGACTTTGCGTTTCTCCATATACTCTTTCAGACATCAGTTTTGAATGAATATTCTATGCTGCAAAGATATTTGGAATTTAATTTTGTGTTTTCAAAGCTCAGACCGCAACATGGCAGCAATCCTCCTCTGTTCAACTCTTAGCGCTCCCAGATTCCATTTCGTTCTTCTATGAGCACAGGAAACGGATGTTAACGTGAAGGCTTTTTTTAATATACATTTCCAACCATTAAAGAATGTATGGTGATAACATTAAGCCCATATTGTATCTTATATTAGATTGTATATTGGGTTCCCGGCAGAAACAGCACAGATCTTTGTTTGGTGGAGTGTAAAAAGATATACCATTCCTTTAAGAGAAATTAGTGGCAGCCCCATTCTCGCAGGAGAAAACTGCTATTCTGTTGGGCTGTTTCGAGCAGAGTGGGTGTTTTGGCTCTATGAATTTGAACCGTCACGACTTGAAATGTGTAGGCATGAGATGCCTTTGATACTCGTGTTTAGTAGTATGAGCTACAGTATAATGCTAAAACCTGCTGCATATTTACACTGTCACACTGGGATCGCCTCGGTGTCGGGACGGCGCTGCCGATCTGAGCGACGACCCGAGCGTTTGTCGAGACGAATACGCTGCGCACACCGTGACATTACCGTGCAGGCGGATCGCATGTTTTTGAAATGCAACCTTTCATTTTCGGTTGTCACGGCCCTCAAACAGGCATGTTAGTTCACACATACGCGCACACACTCAGGGCATGAGTCATGGATTACTGCCTTGCTGCATCTATCCTCCCACCCACCTCGCTGGCACACTGTTCCACATCACAAGAGCCCATGTCAAAACCACAGAGAGGCCTGGAGGTGCCTCGTAGCATGTGGAAGTGCGCTTACTTCCTGCTGAGGCTTGAACAGGGTTTTTTTTTTTCGTTTTTCTTTTGAACCACAGATGCCACTACTTGCCTCTTTGTGTAATTGCTGTTAATTGATCCACGGGTTTGAGGCACCCCGGTCATAGGCTCATATGAAAATATCTTGCCCCCTCCCGTATTGGTTTAAATATTTCTTTTTTATCAGCACATAAATAAATAACAACCCCATCATGAAAATCTTGTGTGAAAATGTGGCAAGCAGCTCGAGTTGACGTTTGGCGAGATTCCACAATGATAAACAGTCCTTGAGCAGAAACACTGTCAATCACACGTCCTGACCTTTGACATCCCTGCTGATTAGCGAGTAGGGTGAGAAGAATTTGCTTTTTAATATGTTGGCAGGGTTTTATGAAGAATTGAATTGAACATTTGTATTGAACAAAAGTAAGTGCCATAAATGGAGATCTTCAAGGCTCCGTTAGCAAATGAAGTTGCAGCAAACACTCCTTTGAGCCTCTTGAGTCTGTTTTACAGGTGCAACTCTTTTTTTTTTTTTTGTTTTACTATACCAAGAATTTGCAGAGGTAAATTTTGGCAGCATCCTCATCTCATCCATGTATGTTTAAGAGTTGTCTTATGAGGTTGCAATTTTTCAGAGCACTTTACTCCGTTTAACATGTAGCATATGGTGGCAAAAGGATCACCTCCCTCAGATTTCATTTTTCAGCTGCGTTTGTTGGGTTGCAGCCTTTATTTTTGAGAGTGAACAAAGGCTTGTCAAGGTTATGTAAGCAGTTGCAGCTTATATTTAGAAGGCTGTGGTAAAAGAGGAGATTCTCATTCTGACTGCCTTGGATATTCCAGCTCACAGTACACTTGTTAAATCTCATTTGGTGGTATTCCTAAACACCCCTTAAACCATTACGTCTTTTGTCTCAAAAGGTCAGTCTAACCTGTTAGCCAACATCTGCAGATGAAAACCCGGCCTAATAGTTCAGAGACTTTCCTGCTCACCCTGCTGACAATTTAGCTTCCTCACAGCTTCCATGTTGTCACTGATTAGCACTGGCCATGTTTGTTGCCAGCTATGATGGCTGGTTACTATGGACTCCAACCGAGAGAGACATCTGGAAGTGGGTCGCCAGGGCAACGTAGCAGTGCGGGTCAGGATTGCCGGGGCAAATGCCTCGGTCGCAGACTGCACAGGGAAGTGTGTGTACGTGATGCGGCGGCGACGCGATGTGGAATCTCTCAAGGGGATGAAATAAACAATGATGGCCCCCTCCTATCTCCTTTCCCGCCCATCGTTAGAGAGCACCAGGACGAAGAGTAAGGAGGTCAAGTCCAGCATGTTGGGAATGCTCATTAAAGTGTTCATGAAACATCACTTCAGCTGAATGAAACTCGTCATCACTCGGGCCTTTTAAATGGTCAGCAGCAGATAGAAAGATGCCAGGAGAGATAGAGAAGGATAACACATTTACAACACCTACTCCAAAGTAAGATTGTGCATTTATTGCCCACAAATGGCCCATCTACTACTATTTACACCTTAGCACTCCGACATCGGGCGCCACATTAAGACATCCAAACTCACTGCTGGGAAGCTGCATCTTAAGCGCTCTTCCTGTAAGTCTTGATGAATTGATTTTAGCTTTTAACTTAAGGCATCCAACGGCGAGAAATGCACTCTCAGGAACCTGGAGGAATGAAATTCTAAAAAGAAGATGCACTGACCAAATGTTGCCAGTTGGAATCAATTGCCTCAGACGCCCTTCCTCATGTAGTGCGTGTAATGACTGTGAAATTAGAGATGCTGATGTTTTGGTAAACACAGAGCAATTCAACATTATTCTGTGATTGTTGCGTCTTCTCCATCAGTTTAATTATACACACTTTACGCTGATAATGATCACAGTCCATATCAGCGTTCAAATGTAATCATCTGGCCAAAAGACTGTCAGAAAAAATCCATTAATACTTTTAGAGATGTCATGCTGACAGAATTGTCTGAGTAAATGTTTAGCAAAACAATAAAGTTGCATCTTGTGGCTTGCTTGATCAATATGAAGCCACAGGTTTCGATTTGTATTCAAGTCTATTGTTATCATTAGGTAATGTGATGATAATGCAAATGTAACACCAGCACACAGTGACACATTTTATTTTGTTGGTTCTGGGTGTTCAGATTCGTACGATAATTGTCCATTATAATTAAATTACTCTGATGGAAATGATTTGGCTAAAATGGAAGCTACTCAGCTTTCTGCCATATTGAGTTTTTATATTTGATATTTTCTCATTAAATATATTATTTAGCAAATGTTAACTGAACATGAGTCTCGGACCATAGGGGGGAAGCTTGGAGCTACACTTCATTTATCATTCATTTAGAGAAAGAGACGCGCTATTTGGTTAAAAATGTCTTGAAATCCTTGAAAAAGCTGGTAATTAGTACTTGATTAAGAAAGCCACAGTATAATTGTGATTGCTATGCACTCACTCAAAGGAAACCCTTGGACAGTTTCCTTATTAGCGAACCCAGATGTTTACTCACACACATGACCTCGATCTATAGGTGCGTGAATAAGCAGAATGTGGCATCAGCATTTTTTAAAAGAAGTGTGGGAGGAGAAGAATGTTGAACTCAAAATCAGAAGGGAAGTTTATTTATCTTCACTATAGCTGCTGATGCAATGGACCATGTTTCCCACAGGAATTGACTAAGTACCATCTGATTACTGTCAGTCCAGAAAACCAGAAGGAGCCCATATGGGATGATAAATTACAAAGCAGTTACTTTCTTAAGCATGGCCCTTAATGGATTTCTTCTCTCTTTGTCCTGGGAAGTCCTTAGTAAATGGACTTCTGGCGACCTATTGCCTGTGTAGACACAAAAGTAGCCTCTAAGGAGGACTGTCTCTCAGCAAAAGGTAAAGGCATCCCCAGTACTTTACATTGCACAACTGCAGGTCAGAGAACGAGAAAGTGAAAGNNNNGATTGGGGGGGGGGGTGCAAAGAGGGGTTGGACCCCTGATAGGAGGAGGAGGAGTGGAAGAGGAGAATGACGAGAGGGGGAGATTAGACAGCTTAAGTTCTTAAGACTGGAGTCTGAGGAGTTGAGGTCGTCTCAAGCGATGCAGGCCAGGCAAGCCTATGGTGGGCGGGGGGGTG
>CAESWR010002587.1:37893-48770 GCA_903171835.1 Mullus surmuletus | reverse complement strand
GGTAAAAAAGTCTGAAAGTTAACTTGACAAAACTCCCAGACATCCCCTAAAACTAACAAACACAAAAGACTTTGACAGGCGCCCCCAGGGAAGTGAAATGACAGAAGATTTAAAATGTGACACCATGTGCCCGGGAGGTTTAGAGAGAAGCTGTAATCTGTAAGCGGGGGGGGAAGAAGAAATCTTTAGATATTGTAAAAGCATTATGGGGAGAGCCAGTGCTAATGGGTGAAAATACATATAAAATGAAATCGACTGAGGGTGACGGATGTGAAGACACGTGGACCAAAAAAAAAAAGAAAAAGAAGCATTTATTTCAAATAATTGTTATTAGTCAGATAAGCTGACAAATCCCCGCCCCCGACCCCTCTGCCGACAAATCCTGGTATTTCTGGGAATGGCAGATTACAGGCTGACAAACGCGACGTGAAAGCATTTTGTTATGATTCAATGGAAACGAGAGGCGGAAACAATGACGCAGAGAGACAAACTCACCGACAGTTGACTGCACCCGCCCCCCTGCCCACCAATGATCAGAACTCAATTACCCTGTGGGTGGGTGGTCCTCCCTCGTCCAAATCAAACAAATACATTGGAAAAGTTGCGCTCTGTCATCTCCTCCTGTCCATATCCGCCTCGGCTTCATTTCCCCTCCATTGATGAGCTTCCCCCTTTGTCGTAATAATGAAAAATCTGAGGAACGTCGGCCCTTTTTTATCTCCCTGTTTCCTCCACTCTTCTTTTTCTGCGTGCACCTGGATCTATTTGGGGTTAAACACCACACACAAAGTCCAAAGAAATCACGGTAGCACACTTTGATTTCCACAAAATCGACTCGCAATACATTTTCGTTGGTTCTTGCTTACAAAGAATAGTGTGTGTGTGAGTGCGAGTGTGTGAGTCTTTGTCCGTTGTTATACCAAGCCAATTTCCCCGTAATCCCCCTTTCAATGGGAGAATTGGAGGAAACCGTGTTGGAGCCTGATGGCCAAAACCGAGATCCTTTCACATACAAAAGGCCTGTGTTTAGAGCGCTCGCAGCAAGGGATTGTGGGTCGAGCAAAAACGCTGCAGGCTTTTCACAAGAGAGGTTCAGAGATCAAGCCCCACCCCCCCACACACTTGAGCGGGATGGAGAAATAACAGCTGACCCCAGTTATTGACCGCATGCTACTTAAAGTAATCTTTTGGGGGGGGTGGGGGCCCAGACTGCTGTCAATACCTGGCATAGAGAACGTGCAAAATGGGTTGGTGGTCACCCTCCCCTTCGTTATACAGTATATCCCCATCACTGTTGGTGTGCCAAACGATGATGGTACAGTTTGCGACTGAGATAAATGCTTTCCCTCCAGTGAGCTCAGAGCCCACAGGGAACTTTGTGATGTTTTCTTTTTCATGGGCCGCCACTCAACAATCAGTGCGAGGAAACGAACCAGTGCGGCAGATTTGAGCCATGAACAGATGGTGGGTCAAGCGGCGGCATTCTCGGGGATTTGGGAAGGTTTTTTGACGAGCTCAGTCGTGTCTGAATGTCAGATATATTCACCATATTCAAGATATTCTGGAAGTCTTTATCAGTTGTTAGCATCAGATCTCCCAGATTGCACTTGCTCTGCCAGTTGCCTGTGTGGTCACTCAAAACTCAAACCAGCTACTTAAGATGGTGCATCAGTTATTGTTGGACTTTTTTATTTCTTGCCAGTGTTTTAGAGAGGCAAGGAATATGATGGAGGTTCTTCTTGAATGACAAAAGTGGACATTACAGCCAAAGAAACAGAAATTAAAGAAAAATTGGAGTCTGAGCCACCCACCCACCACCTGCCCTACGACCTTTTAATGTGTGTATGAGGGAGAGTTTTATGATATTCACACGGCGAAGAACATCAGATCAGATGGATAAAGCGGGATATCCGCCGACAATTTCTGCATCCTACTCACACATTTGCACTCACATCCACACACACATCCACACACAACCTAGATGTGATTCATTTTTGTGCCCTCTGTGCTCAGTGGGGTAGAAAATAAATGTTTTTAATGGTGCCGGGCTGTTTGGAGCGCTCGCGTATTGAGCGCGCGCGTGTGTGTGTGTGGGTCAGGTAAAGTGGGGAGCCATAACACTGATGTGTAGGAGTCACTTGAAGGTCTAACATAAGGTATTTAAATAGCCCCGCACACGAGTCGCTCCTTGGAAGTGTTTAACCGCTCTATAGTTTACGGCCGTCGCTTTATCTTAATAAAGACGATAATGACGGCGGTAAATCCTCAAATACCGACCAGCAGTATTTACCTAATTCGCAGAGTAAACGCGGCCTTTACCTGAAACGAGATGATATGATTACGCGGGCCGAGCTTTTATGTCTAAGGTCAAGTTTTATTTAGTCGAAAAGTTTTTCCTGTTCTCTGATTCGTGATTTCATTTTCTGTAAACTTGATTGCCAGATTCAATTTTGATTGGAGGGGTGACCTCATTTCTTAATTTATTTTGGCTAATATTTGAATTGATCAACAGGCTTCTAGTTGGTGTTAGCCTCTGCTGTCAGACCTCGAGGGATACTGTACTTTTTATAATATAATAGTGTAATATCTGCAATATCAGCTCTCTTCTCTCAAGTTCTTTTGTGAGATAAAACAGCTATTTTCAGAACTTCTGAAGCCCAGACAATCCTCCCTATATCTTGCAGAATCAAATCGAGGTATTGCTTCAAGATAGGACCGCTTATGGTCTGACTCTGTCCAGCACCGTGTTTTGCCAAAAAAGTGCTGCTACATCAAACTGCAGGAGAGCAGAGAGCTGATGCTGCAGATATCATCAGCACCTAATAGACCCTTGAATACACTCTTGAAAAAAAAAAAAAGGTGGAGTATCCCTTTAAGTCCTCTTGCCAGACCGTCAGAATCAACCAAACATGGAGGTTGCTGAGGTTCGATATTCACTCCAATATTTCTCTGTAGTTTGATATAACCTAGTTTAATCAAAACATTCGGGCCGATCTCTTCCCCTGCAGAAATAGTCGTGTTTGAGTTGGATTGGCAGCAGAGGAGCCGCTCGCTTGTTTACCTCTGTTGCTGCAGGTTTATTTATTTATTTTTTTCTTCTCAATTATGTACACACGGCGCACATACAGAGCTCTGATTATGAATACAGTACATACAGTACAAACAGGAAGTATGATGGGGGGCGGGGGGGTCTCAGGGTAGTGCCAGATTTAACTTCCAAATTAATCTCTACTCATTTACTTTATTCTTCTCTCTTTCCACCTGTTTGCGGTTTTCAACACCACTTCAGTCTTGTCGTTTATATTTAGAAAGCTGCAAACATGCTGCCCGGCCCATCCATTTTAATTCCTCACAAAAATTTGTTTTCACTACCTAACAAGAGAGTCGTCTTTTCTGTTGTTTTCTTTTTTCTTTTTTGGTGCCAACCGCTGCCCTGTGTGTGTGTGTGCGCGCACGTGTGTGTCTTCTCAAGTGCGTGTGTGTGTGTGGAACATGAGTAAGGCAGTGCATCATTACTGCCAGTATGATTGGCACCGAGAACTGACAGCTCTCCTTTTGGGGCTTGAATGCACACGGGCGAAAAAGAAAGAGAAATTGAAGACAAAAACAGCAAAGGTGTACAGGAAGCACTTTGTACATCCCCTGGACCGGCGCGCTTTTGTGTGTGTGTGTTGCAACCCCTCTGTGGCGTGTCTCTTAATGAATCTTCTCCCTCATTATGTGTGGCCCCTCGGGAGTGCGAGTGGACTGAAGTGAACAATCCCGCAGACACACATGTCATGCCGCTCGTCTTCCTCGCTCAGTCTGCCTCGCTCACGCTCCTCTTCATCATCCCCCACTCTTGCCTTTTTTGTTTGTCTTTGTTGATCTTGTCTCCGGGCAGCTTCCTCCCGGTTCGATTCAGTCTACAACACTTGCCCGTCTCTCCAGCTGAGCCGGTGACTTGATACGTTTGTGATTTCGAGAGATTTCGCGTGTGATTAAAAGCAGGAATGAAGCAGCGATACTGAATAATTCAGTTTTTGCTCTTGATCCAGAGCAAGCAAAAACTGCAGAGAAATCGAGGGTAGAAAACAGTGAGTGGTCCAGGATGCTGTCATCACGCCTAAGCCCTCGAAAACTGGAGTGAAGTGGGGTGCAAATTGAGAAGGAACGGGGGATGTTCTCGGAATGGTGCAACCGCAAAAAGCCCTCCAATCCTTTTTCACAACATCTCAACCTGACCTCAGGCACTCGCGTGTCCAAACAAGACAAGTGCTTCTGCAAGCATCTCCGGCAGAAGCAGTGCGGCCCTGTTTCATCACGCGCACAGCGCACTCAGCTGCCTCAGATGGATCGCTTTCATTAATACACTCAGAAGTAAGCAATTAAAGTGCACATGCTGGTGTGGAGGCCTGCGTTCTGCACCTGCAGCCTGCAAACATGCTCTTAAGCTAACGCTGTCCTAATTAAAGCAACAATATGCAACTATTTTACCATGAATAATTGAATGGCTCAACATCACACACCACTGTCGCCAATCCACAATCCACACAAGAATCCACATTGTGCTCCAATCATCTCCCAGCGTCCACCATTTATTCCAAATGTTTGCATAACAGGAAATTTGTTAGTTACCGTGCGCCTTTCTTGGCAGCAGAGTTGCTCAGAAAAGTTGTATAGTGTTGCTTTAAAGACTGTTCTAATATGATAACTGTAGGCGATTGTGGCCATTTCCATCCATGTCCATCATTTGTTCAGCTTCATGATATAACCCAACGAAGATGAATGAATTTCACTGCCATGTTGAGAGGAAATCACAGCATAGACAACATGGAGAGTGGCCCCACACCGGTGATATTAAAAGTAAAAGGTTGTGGGTTTTTTGTTTTTCTGAGATGGAGATGCATCGGCAGTGCCAAAGTAAGAAAACAAAACAATCAACACTCCTCCGGCTCGGGGCGGAACTTATCGCTGCTGACTCCGGCGTTGTGCCGCGCCAGCCCTCCCCTCAGACCGCAGACACTGTGACTAAGTATCAAATCAATAGCATCATCCACGCAGGCCAGGTGCCCCACGGGAAGCAGTTTTGGGCGTGAGAGGCGCTCTGTCATGGCGTCGGTGAACTCTGCATAGCTGCGATTGGATTGTGAGGGTCGGTTTTCATCTTGGTCGGGCCGAAACTTCGGCGCTGCTCGACTCACGAAAGCGCCTCACTTTGTCAGCTCTGAGCTCTGTGTGTGTGTGTGTGTGTGTGTGTGTGTGTGTGTGTGTGTGTTACTTTTATTGTGCATTTTGAAAAATCTCATCTTGTTGGAAAGCAAGCCGCTCCAAAAAAAAAGGCTTTGAAATTAAGAGCGAGGTGCAATTGAAAGGTGAAAAAAAACTGTAATCATCATATTTCTGTCATATTTCTATCAGACACCTAATAAGTGGATGTTTATTTTCTTTTGTTTTTTTGGTCGGACAAATTTCCACCACACACACAGCTTTGACGCTGTGTTCTGAGGGTAGCTGACCTTTTAGCTGACCCGGGAGTGATTTAATTAGCATAATAAACCTACAACTCGCAGAGAAACACAGCTACAAACAAACCTCGAACAGCTGTGAGGTTTTTTTTTTTTTCTCTTCATTGTGGGGCCGGAGTGTGTATAAACACACACCCACACACGCCGCCACGTCTTCAGTCTTTTCCGCTTAGGTGTGTTGTTTTACATATCAGTGCCCGTGTGCGTCCCATTAGTGAGCACAGGTCAGGAGGTCAAAGCTATTAAGGCTAAATTTAGCAACTTGCATCCACTTTGATTCAGTGTGTGGGGAATCGCCAGCAAGTTTTTTTTTTTTAAATGGAGAACATGTCTTTATACCAGCATTTTTCGTGGCTGTCGCTCCTTAAACCTGTAATAACCCCTCTGATAATGGAATATTCTGTCCCCTCTGCCCCCCTTTTTTGTTGTCTCTCTCTCTCTCTCTCTCTCTCAGAACCTGTTGTCAGAGAAGGTTGACCAGATGATGGAGTGGTCCTCTCGCCGCTCCGTCGTCCGGATGAACGGGGACAAGTTCCGCCGCTTTGTCAAAGCCCCGCCCAGGAACTACTCTGTCATCGTCATGTTCACCGCCCTGCAGCCTCAGAGGCAGTGTTCCGTCTGCAGGTACCTACACACACACACACACACACTCACACACACCCGGAACAAACGACCTTGGCTGGATGGGTATAGTTGGGTGCTCCAACCGTGCTTCCGTCCTCGTCTCTATTGCCTGAGATAACTTTGATGGCTTCCCGCGAGTTCATGCACTAAACTGTAAATCATTTAGTGTACACACGCACACACACACACTCTTGATGTTTCACACGGCCTCTTTGCACGCTCACACGCCTTGGGAAATGGAAAACAACATTATATAACGAGAACCTGTTGGTCACATTGACATTTGGATCAACGGAACCTCAGCCAGCCGAACTACCAGGAGAGAATGAAAACATTCCACCCGCTCCCGCTGAGGCAAACAAGACCTACTTACCCACTTGCGTACTCAGTTTTTTTTTTTTTAATCTATTGAGCGCACTCTCCAAAAGTCCCAACAGCAAGCTTTTTTTTTTGTTTTTTTGTTTTGTCTTTCTCTGCAAATGGACCCAAACGCGGCACAGCACATCAAAATGCTAATGCAAGATTAGACGTTTGATTTTTTTAATGTTTAGTTTGGCGCTTTTTTAAAAATTCCAGTGGAGTGGAGCCCGGGTGAGCCCCAGTGTTTCAGCACCACGGACAGCGGCGCTGCGTGCGCTGTGGAGCCGCCGCGCCCCTCAGGAGCTGTCCGCGGTGCTGAAAGCTGCTGAGTATCAGTCAGGGCAGTCAGCTGAGCACGGGTGAAAATCATCAAAACCTGTCATTAGTTGCCTGATGTTTTTTGTTTTTTTTTTCTTCTGGATACTCTGCTTTGCTTTTCAAACAAAATAAGCCAAATGTTTGAATGCCGCTGTTGCCCAAAGCATGATTTCAGGTGTAATCAGTTTAAAGCAGTGAGTTAACACACCCCAATGTTTGTTTCATGTGGCTTGTATACAGTTTTTTGTCAGGTTTATTTGAATTTTAATCCCCCTCTTCCTCTTTGTTCTTTGTTGACGTTGTCCCTCCCCCACACACCTCATTCCTATATTTGTTTTTAAAGCGCCTTAGAGCTGTGAATTGCTCAATATATCTCTCTTTGTGAAAATGATTAGTACGCCCAGACCCGAGAAAGCCGCTTTCACCTGTGCAAAAATATAGACTGATGTGGCTTTTGTATTATTTAGGCACAGATAATTAAATGTCAGGCAGCTTAACTGATAGATTCATCACATTTTAATAACATTACCATCCATTTAATCAGGATTGTGGAGTTGAGGCGGTGGAATGTGTGGATGAAACCTGCCTGTCCCCCTGTTGTGGGTGATATAAACTGGGCTGTTGACCCATGTCGGGGTTGTCCAAGGGGAAGTCCAGCCAGTTGATGAAATCAGCATTGACCTTCTTCATCCTGACCTGCCCTGTTACTCTAATCAGCCTCTCCTCTACTTCATCAGTCACTTGATTAGATAACTTATTCATCATTCATGTCAGCACCTCTCAGCAACCCCCCCACACACACACACACACACTCACACACACACACCCCCTCCCTGTCTCTCATTCTCTCTCTCTCACACCCGCTCTGAGTTCTCCCTTGTGAAATATATTTTCCGAGCAGATTGGTTGAAAAGGCACTTTATTTTCACAGCGACAACTTGGACAAATCTGTTAATGACACTCCTTCATTCCGCCGCGCCGGAATTCAATTTGGCCTTATTGGCTTGGACGTAATTAAGCGCACTGTAGACAAAGCGGATTCCAAAAACCGAGTTTCTGTTAAACACGAGGGAAGTCAAAAAAAGAACATTACTTTCGACGGAACTTCGCCTTGTCACGTATTGCACAACATTTGAGAAACTAAGAGTAGTATCAATAAGACACACTCGTTTGATACCCATCTTTTGTAACCAGATAATCTTCCACTCACATATATAGCAACACCTTTTCTTTTTGTCATTTATAGTTTTGTAGATAGTAAAAATGGCTTCTTTAAAAAAAAAAAAAACAACAAAAAACAGTTTGCCACACTGTATGAATAAAGAATTATCAGCACTACGATAATTATCCCGTGCAAAGCCTTCACCGAGAGAGATGGGCGCCACTGACACGTCTGACAGCCTAATGGTTCGGGTTTCAACTTCATCTCCACCAACGTTCTCAAAACGGCAGACACTTCAAAGGGAGCGTCCTAACATTAGCCGCCAAGATAACAATGCAACATCCTTGCACATAACACACTCTGACAGACGATTTCCCACTAATTAAAGTCGGCACAAGAGGCAGCTGACATAAAACAATGTCAAAGTGAAGTTTAGCGGGAAGCGAAGAGCCGTGTGGCTGAAGAGAGAGAGAGAGGGAGAGAGATAATAGAAAACAGACCGGTCTTGTCACTTTAGTGTTTATCTTGTCATGCAGGAGGACAAGGTGATACACTGGTCAGAGCGTGACGGGTTTAAATAACACTTTCATTAGCGGAGAAACGGGAGGAAATGGAAATTAACCGACGTATGAGGTTCCCAAAAGAGGGGAAGCGGAGTGAAATGAAAAAATTTGTCGCATTAACGCAGCGTAACGGCGGCACCGAGAGTCGACAGAATGTCCAACAATTCAGCGTCCTTGTCACTCCGCGACATGTTTGACTGCCGCTCGCCTCTATTTTCAATCTTCATTTTACTTACCGTTTGTTTTTTAATGTCTCCTTCTTCTTTTTCATATTTGTCCATGTGAATACATTTATTCATTTCCTCCTTTTGTCGCTCATCAGACTCTAAATAACACCTTCGGTAGATATGAAACGGGTAAATAAATGGAAAAATTGGAGAGACAACATTTGTAATTGCAGTGTCACAGTGAAAGAGAACTCATAATAAAAAGTGAAAGAACATTTTGCACATTATCTGGGCGGCCACAATTTTTTTTTTTGACAACACTTGCATCACCTGCCTCATTAGCTGGAGAATGAATTAAAATGATCAAACCACTATGGCGGAAAACAAGCTAACACGTGTGTGAGGTCGCGCAGTTTCAAACTTTCATGTCGCTGCCGAAGAGAATCCTGTTTGTCGTCATGCTTCCTACATAAGAAGCACATATTTATGAAAATATTCGCCTCCGGGCTCAGGATTTTTTGTTGTTGTTTTTGATCTGTGTTTCTCCCCCCTCTGTCTGATACAACAGGCAGGCAAACGAGGAGTACCAGGTGCTGGCGAACTCGTGGCGCTACTCATCTGCATTCTCAAACAAGCTCTTCTTCACTGTTGTTGACTACGACGAGGGAGCGGATGTTTTCCAACAGGTAGGCGCATATTTTTTCGGGGGAAATCTCCATCATGATCCTTCTGCGTGCCGTTATTCATTTTCCCTCCATCGTCTTGCCGTGTCACACTTTTACATTCGTGCTTTTGTCAAAAGTGATGTAAGGACAATCAAAGGTGACGTATGAAGAAAAAGCCATCCAGCTAGACGTGCTTGTTCCAACTACGCATTTCTGTATAGATCTGCAGACGTTCAAGGTCTTTAGAGTGTTAGATCACTGAAATGATCTGAGAAACTTGTTCCACCACAGAAAGAGATAATTTCTCTGCTTGCACATCTGAGCTCCTTTTCTTTCTTTTTTTTTTTGTTGTTGAGATTGGCTCATTGGAAAACATTCACTCTGGGGTATGAAATCCACATAAAGGGCCCCTTGTTTCAGTTACATAATGCCACATTTGAAATTCATCACCTTCGGATTCCACTGAGAAGTCCTCGAAGTCTGTCGATTTTTATCACAGCTTTATTTATTCTTTTTTTTTCCCTCTCTGCGCAGAATAAGTGAGATTTAAGGGACAAGGCTTGAGGAGCGGGAAAAAGTGAGCTATATACCTCAGTTGATTACTGTTGTGTTGAGATTAGTCTTCCTGTCAGACCTACCAGAAAGCCACAAAAAATAATTCAATTTGGTGCCGAAAGATTTATGGCTGCAAAAAAAAGCGCATGTTAAACCTCGCCACGTTGACCCGTCCCGGCGTGGAAATTCAGAAATTGGAAACATTTTTAGCATTAGCAAGGCACCCGTGTTGAGGCACACAAAATTAAAAAAAATAAATAAGCAAACCTGCAAGACAAACATGTGTCTAGAATATTTTAAAAAGTTGATTCCACTTCGCAAAATTGCCTTGAAAGGCTTTCCGGCAAACGAGGAAGCACACACGCAAAGAGCACAAAATACATGAAATACAAAAAAAAAGATGACAACAGTCGCACATACTTCCATCCGTAAACCCATGTAAGGACAAACATATGGCGAGATGCGCCGCAGTTATGATGCACTTTTTTGCCAAACGACATTGAAAGTGCTTTGCGTGCCACCTCATTCGCCCGTTCACACTCGCAAGCCCGCACACGTTCACGCGCTAATGGCGGAGGCATCCGTGCGAGCTGCCAACCGCCACATCACAGGCGATTAGTGCTCCGGCGTGTTTGCTCAAGGACACTTTTAACACAAACTCTCAAGGCAAGGGGGATTGAACCGGTAACCTCACGCCGATTAGTCATGCATCTCCCGCCTCTGAAGTCAATAGGTGAGTTTTTCTTTTTTTTTCTTTTTTTTACTCCTCAAAGCTTTCGAGGTTCCTTTGGAGCATTTTAAAAAGGTCTGCGGATGCACGAATAGAGAAGGAAGAAGCGGTCGGAGACTTCGTCCACGCTGCACATTAACATGCATGTCTGACGAGCCGCCGAGAAAAACTATTTCTAAGCAATTGCTGTTGGTTTTTTTTTTCTTCTTCTTCTTCAGCGAGCTTA
>CAESWR010002587.1:14942-29519 GCA_903171835.1 Mullus surmuletus | reverse complement strand
TCTCTGTCCTGGCTCGAACCAGGCAGATCATATGAAAAAGATTTTTGTGTTACTTCCTCTCACCCCTCCCTTTTCTCTCTCTCTCTCGATCTCTCTCTCTCACCCTCTTGCCCCAGACGGTGTAATTCTTTTAAAATGATGAGCGAGCGAGAGCAGGTAGACTATATTGAAAGGATTTGTCAACTGACAAATGGCACGACCGCGCAGATGAAATTGTATCGGGCGTCTTGCTACGCGGCGGGGAAAACACTGCGGGCTCGCATCTGGTCGGACACACGCGTGTGTGCGTAATGCGACAATACACACACACACACAGTCACGAAGAGGCCCAAACACGCAGACGCTGATCAAGAAACACGCACCGAGTCCGGCAAACCCATCACAAATGCAACAATGGAGAGCTGAAGAGATTTATATATGATTTATATCACACAGTTCGGGTTTCCAGTACTGAAAGTGTCTTGGCCGTGAGGAGAAGTGAATTTGCAAAGTGTTTGGATGTTCCTCCCCTGGCTTTTTATTACAACCGACCACTTCCTTGTTTCCACGCTATTGGCTGATGGCATTTCCATATTTCCAGCTGATTTCACATGATTGGTTCGGAGCCCTCGGCAGCTGTTTGGCAGCGGCTGCCTCCATAATACCGCTAACCTTTCACATTTTAAAGACCCACAGCTGTCACTTTTATCAGCTCTTTGCAAATACTTGACTTTTGGCTTGCGCTAGGATAACCAGTGTGTCCCCAGTGTTGTGTGTGTGTGTGTGTGAGCTGCCTTCTAGTACACCCGCTCCTAGCTGTGTGTGTGTGTTTGTTCGGTTGAAAGAGAGAACGCTTGTGTGTTTGCCTGTGTGAGGCCTGAGACGATGGGGGTTGAATTGAACAATGTAGTGAAGCATTGAAATAAATTGTCCTTCAGACTGCATATTTGTTCAGATCAGCAAACACTGACCATCACCCTCCTCCTCGATCTCTCTCTATCTTCTTCTGAGACACCCATGCACGCGCACACACACGCACACACACACACGCACACACACACACCGCTGCACTCTGGGTGATTTAGACCATTGTTTTAGCAGAAGACTGTAATTTAGAACCACATATCGAACGCATCTTCCGCCCCTTGGGGTTCAGACAAAAAAGCCAAGGAAGGTGAATAGTGTGATACTTACGCTTCCTTTTGTGTGTTTATGATTCAGGATTCTTTTTAGACCAAAGGGACTTTCATGTGCTTCCTCCAAGCCGTGTTGGTCAGTGCGTGTTTTGTCTCCTTGACTTTCATTGATCCAGGAAAGGCTTGCTGCTCCTTTACACGAATGCTGCCCCACCTCCTCTACCACACACACACACACACACACACACACCCACACACACACACATATGCAACTTGAAATTCCAGGTTTTGTTCACTGAGGCGGCTCATTAGAGCAGTTGGGACTTAACTGCTGTGCTCAAGGGCACCTCAGCAGTGATTGTCAGTGTGCGAGTGCCGTTGTGTCCTTTGCCGCAGATTTATTGAACCGATCAAACCCAGCAATCTTCTCAAAAGACTACCTGTTACCATTTTACTGCTAATTACCCGCAAATAAAAGCGTGTGTGTGTATATAGATATACACCGAGAAAAGCTAATGAAAACAGGTCTGATTGTTAAATGAAAAGTCACTTCATTTTACTGATTGCCGCGTTTAAAAAAAGAAAACAGTTTTTAATTTACTCTCTGGTAATTAAGCTAAACTCTACATGGAGAGTATAAACATTGAACCGCATAAACTGCGAGGAGATAATGAGATTTTTAAAGCATCACCTGAATCCCTGAAATAGACGGCCATATTTGTTTAAATGAGGGGTTCAGTGAACCTGCCTGTCGTCCCTCCGCTGTTCTGGATAAATCACAGCCCACATGCTCTCAGATCTACTTACAAAGATATTAAATCAGTAATGTGTTGCAGGATTGTTTTCGCTTTCTCCAAAGCCATGGATACTTAACTTGCGCTGGAAGTATCAATCAAAGTGCACAGAAGCATCATCCAGCAGTAGTGGCAGTTAATAGAAGGCTCGAATTTTGTCTGGGTTTTTTTTTAGAACGTTGTCAAAGTAAGCAAAGCCAGAAGAAGAAACCATCCCCATCAGTTATCGGATGACGTCTCGCCGTATGACCGCTGACATTTTCCGCTCTCCTGTTCTTCTCTCTGTCATTTTACGTCCGAGGTGTTCAGCCCACGCTCTCACCGGGAGCGCCTTGCAGGGTCGACTTCTCCCACCGCCCTCAATTCGTTCCCGCGAAGACACGCGGTCAAAAAATGTCCCTTTGTTTACGCAAACACATTCTCAGCGCTGCCCTCATCTGCCTTAGCTACTCCTTTCCCCTCTCTTCTCCTCTTTCTGCTTTGTTGACTTTTCATTTATCCCTCTTCCTGTCTGAGTGCCTCCTGACCTTTACCAAACAAAACACACCCGCACCATACACACAAATACCACAAATACATGATACAGGGTGGAGAAGGGATGAATATAGCTATTTGTAAAGGTTATCTGGCCTATAGCTACTAACGGCTAACGCTACACTGGAGAAAGAGAGGAGAAAAGTTGGGCGGGAGGCGTCTCCGCACCACCCGGAGCTACGAGCGGTGAAATACCACCAGTGCCACCAGTACCAACTATTCCCTTTTTATTGGTACTTATGTTCCTGTCTGCGTGTGTTTCCTGTGACATGTGTCATATTAGTATTTGACAGGGTGAGGAAATCAATGGCTGCCCCTCGCCACAGCGCCTGTTCTTAGCCTAATTATAATCACACTCCCTCTCTCTCCCTGCGTATACGGCCGTGTGTGTAAATGTAAATGCACATCATACGATTACATTTGTCAGACACCTAATTTGCTTCAAAGTCTGACAAATGGGCTGTTTCGTGCGATTCTTACATAAACAAGGCCTTTTTAATGTCAATGTATTCAAATGAATGCGTAAACAGAGGCACACACTTGGGCCGCTCACGTTTTTTGCTCCTGTGTCGGAGCGAATGTAAACACATATTCCCAAGAACCTGACCCTAATGAAAAAACAATATAGGAAATTATCCTCTGAGGGGTATTTGGTAAAAGCTTAGACGTATTATTGCTCAATTTAGATTTTTTTTTTTTCCACTTTGCATTGATGTGATGTTTACTGTAATTTATCAAAACTGTTTCAAGAACTAATCTCAAGGTTGAGGATCTATTTTTAGCACATGGCTTTGCATAATTTCAAATGGGCATAAAAGGTGAGAGGTGCGTTATTTAGTTGTGAGCATATTTTGAGTACATCATTTCTGTGTCTGTCATTATACAGGTCATATTTAATTTAATTTCCCGTCAGTCTAATTCTGTCGGACACAGTACACGGTTTTCATACTATTTGGAGATGATTTTACTTCATTCTCATACATATCAAGCATATGATGTAAAGTGGAGCTATAGAGGTGTATAAACCTCAAAAGCCTGAACCTGTTTATTGTCAAGGTGAGCCATTGCGATTCTATTTAAATGCGAAATTGGCGCAGCACAACTGCATCTAAGAATGACAGCAGTGTAGAGTTTAGTTAATGTTTAATTTCTGCAAGAATGACTGCTAAGTCACGGAATTAAGGGTCTTAAGTGGGAAGTCTAACACAAATTTCTTCTGTGATTTGTCTTTGCTAGAAAACAAATACTTCCACTTTGTATAAATGGTTGACTCTTTTTTTTTTTCAAATGAAAAGTTTGTTTTAAAAAGAACAAATATAGAATACCACCAGCCTCGCTCATCAGCCATAATTTGTTTGAAAGCACTTAATTGCCTTGCTTTCAAGATAGATGGACTCATGGATAGAGGGAGAATTAATTTTGCCCCACTGCTGTGCCTAAGGGACAATAAATGTTTCATTTAGGTATGACAACGCTAAGAGGCAGCTGGTTGTTCAAAAACAACACTGGCGACTTCTGAGGAAATTTGTGCAGCTGCTGCTCTGGAAGAACGGAATATTTCCCTCAATATGTCCACTTGACGTGTGTGCTTGATAGATGGTGATGGGCAGATGGTTGATGAAGTCACCTGCCAGGAATTCTTTGAATGTGCCTGCCCTTTTTTCTTATTTATTTACTTTTTTAACAGTTTCCAAGGACGACTTCCCAGATGGTTGGGTGTATCAAACCATCTGGTGCATCAGGTTACTTAATTCCCCCGTACAATGGTTTCATAATGCCAGACTGGGTAAATGATAGCTTGACATCAAATTTTGGTCCAACACTGCACCAAACCACATTTCTTTCAGACTTTCTCGTCCTATCTGTGCTGTGTAAACTGCCTTCTCGAGAGTTTAACTGTTCAGTTTGGGCTTTCATTCGTCTTCAAGTTAGCTCAATGAGCTGCGGCTACTTTGCTTTTAGCTACTTTACTCCCTCGACCACCGCGATGGACTAATGAACTCATACGCAAACACTCACACACTTGGCTTTCACACTGACAAATTTTCCCTAAACAGTCTCATTCACAAGCATGCGAGTTGTCAGCATACGCGCGTGGCTACATCGGACCAAACACACACTCCCCCCGCACCGCACGCTAATGAATGGAACTCCTGCATTCTAATCCATCAGATTAATTGAAAGTGCCCGGCCTTGGATTGAGGAATTTTTCATCCCTGAGCACTGCTCTCGCTTTTTGCCTCAATCTGCAGTTTCTGTTTATATTGAGGGGGAAACATGTAAGAAAGGCGGGTATTGAAAAGGAGCATGATGCAATGTTTGTTTAGTTGCAGTAATGAAAAAATAATTCTGGTTTTGGATACTGATGCAGTTGTTTCCAGTTAATCCGCAGTTTTCAGCAGTTGTGTAGTTGAAATGTATTTCCTCCAGCACCCAATATTCTTTAAACCGCCTCATCTAATCATCATCTACTTGATTTCTGCCAATTGTTACCCAAGATGGCTGTTCAACGATCACCTGAGAGAGTTTTATTCAGTCAAGGGTTCCCAGCTTTGCTCGTATTGTTGCAAGATATAACCACCACTGTACTGCACAATACCCGACAGTAACGCGCTCTTAACTCTATATATTGGCATTCAAACATTTATATCATGGATCATATTCAGTTTGTGCTTCCAACTTCAACTTTATTGTGTCTCGGTATCTGCGAGGTTAGATGGTCTGTTTATGTCTTTACAGCTACATCTTGTGGAGCTGCAGACTCGTATCGCATTATATGGAAAATTACTCTTTCCACTCTCACGGTTCCACAAAAGGCCAGGTTTACGGCAGTGCTGTTGTGTTTGAGTGCATTGAAAGTAGAAGGACTGTAGTCGTCACTCCATTCATATCGAAACTCATCGGATGATAATGTACTTGATTTATTGGAGGTTCCGATTGCCAATGCGTTGGGGAACTTTTCACAGCGAGCGAGACGGATATAACACGTTATTTCCATGCCAGGTTGTTTTGTGGTTTGTGCCTATTAATGAATATGCAGTTGTCATAACTCAACTTTGAAAGGATCCCTGGCCAGTCCTTAAGTGCCCTCTAGTGAGGTCACTGGCAGTTTGATGTTGGAGAAATAGTTAAGAATGCTTCGCTTTTATTGATACACAACAACAGTACACCAATAAACTTGAAAATGTGTTTCCCAGATATATTGGTTTGGATATTGCTGATAGTGGAAAAACCCACTATCAGCCATGAAAAAATGTAAACAAGGGCTTCCATTATGTCTGCTGAGCTGTATATCTATTTTTAACAGATATGGCAATAATAACGCAAATCTAAATGCCATCACGCTATTTCTACATTTGCGTCGCTTAGCAAGTTTCCCATCTGTTTTATTTTCTAAAGTTTATCATCTCCTATGATTATTGTTATTCAGTAGCACCTGCGTTTATTCTCATATAAATTCTTCATCACTCCTCTGACTTGCACTTGTCATGATTAGGAATGCAAGAGGCAATCCCATCACCCACTTCCAAACAAAGTTCAGTGCCACCAGAGCAAACTTTTTTTATTTCCATCGTGCTAATGAAGGAGCCTCGCTTAGTTAGTCTTCAGGAAGAGGATCTTGATAACAATTTGAAAAAAACAGGCCGAACAACAGGTTTGTGTCAAGGACAAAGGTATCAGTTTCAGCCTTGAGCATTTGTCGTCTATGCGTCCGCTTTCAAGTGCAAAAATTCTTCATTTCTCTCCACTGAAGCAAGAAAAAGCTGTCCACCCTTTACTCCTCCTCCTTTGTCATCTTCTATTCATCTTTCCATCCTCATTGCTGTCTGATAGGAAAAGAAATGAGCACTGGGCAGCGGAGTGGAAAAACAGTCCCTAGATGTCTCGTAAACCAAGATGCTAATAATGCGGGGACTCAACAATGTGAAAAAAACAAAAGACCGAAAGACCTCCATCCATTATTTCAGCATCTATTTGTCTCATATCCGCAAGACTTCCACTTTTACTTTGCCTTTTGTCTCGTCTTTCCGCCTCTTGGCCATCTCGCCCAGACAGAGAGCAGTGGAACAGGGCCCCTGACAACGAATCAAAGAAGCTCACTCGTGTAGAGTTTAAGTGCCTAGCGTTGTGCCGTTAGCCACCATTCTCAGTCGTTAAGACAATAGATGTCCTATCATCCTTACGACTGGAAATGGTCGCCGGTGGATCGGAGATCTTGGATGGCAGTGAGGCTTTGGTGCAGATGGTGATGGCGCTCAGTGCAGAGATGTGCCACAATGGTTGACCTCTTGCAGCACCGTTCAATGCCAAGTGCCACACACAGTAGTACTACTTTGGATGTAAATACTAACTGAAAGGCATGCTTAAAAGAAATAGAATAGAAGTGTCATCTTTTCACCGCCACGACGCCATGTTGGCTGTGCTCTGAGCCAATCAATGCAAGTATTTCCAGCATAAGCGAAATCGATTTTTGAAAAGGTTCCAAGGAGCCACTGGGAGCCGGTTCCCAAACTGGTTCTTGACTCCCGTCCCCAATCCCTTCCCTACTGTTTTTCTGGATACTTATGCATAAAGATAAACTATGTACATGCTAATACAACGGATTTAATGTACCAGTACCAGTTTATTGCACCAGTGTAGGCAAATTAAGAACATTGCTTGGCCAAAATGATGACGTGAAGACGATTTAAATGGCTTGACAATCACGATTATATGTTGTCAGTTCAGTCAGTCAAAGCACCAAAGGGTAATGTGTCACGAGCATAATGTGGAGAAGCATCCTTATAAAGAACTGCACGAACAGTGTGTTTTCACTCCCAGCAGGACACTTTTTGCAGAAATCTCCACATATGCAAGAATTAAGTGAATCAAAATTGAAGGTCAGAGGTCACGCTCAATGCGATATCATAAAAAAAATGCTGTGTTTTTCAGCAAAACTCATAAATTTGTAACTTTAAAATAGAGACAAATGTGGTTGTATCTGCTGAGCATTTCGAATTGAAGCATTTGTAGTTTTTACATTTTCTTGGGCAAAACAGGTCAAGGCAGAGATTTTTTACCTCCTGGTCTTCGGAAACATTTGGAAAAGGCGCTGGCCGAGCACACAGTGAGGGGTGCGCTTACACCACAGACTGGTTGAGGAGTGGGAGTCTCCGTTTAGAGGCCGCGCTGCGAATGCGAGCTAGCACGATCTGGTGTCCACGTGAAAGCGTTCCTGCAGGGCTGGATTGACCTCCCTGCCCACTCAGAGAAAAGGTGGCAACTCTTGCATCCTCCCACGCACTGCGCGGAGGGATTCTTTGTGACTCACACAACACACGGGCGCACACACAAATTACCTCTGGAACAGCTGTGTGTGCTCATGCAAATGACCGTCTTGCTCACACGGTCGCTCCACCAAGACGCACGGAGGAGTCTCTGGCTGCTCCGCTATCGATTCTGATAATGCACAAAATATGAGTGTTTTTGGCTTTGAAAACGGCTATTTTTAGCTCCTTTTTCATTCCCATTAAGGGTTATTAGCATTTTATTTAATGGGACAGTACCGGGTAGATTTGAGAATGTTTACTCTTTCTGTAATTAAAAAACAATTACTGATCATGTCTTTAAGTTACACTTTTTTTGGTCACTTTTTAGTTTTTTGTAACTTTTCCACTTGAGCTTCATCATTGTAACAACTAAGAACTTTTGTTGATTGAACTCTCTCTGTCTTTCACTCTGTTTCTTCCAGAGTTACATCCACGGCAGCAGTCAGGCTCAGTTTGTGGCGGAGTCTCACATCATCCTCCTCCTGAGTATCCTTTCACTGGCGCTTTGCGCGTCTCATTTGCAACAAAAATGCTAAATCTGCTCGCCGCTTTGTACGCCGGCGCGCCTGGTCAGCAGACTCCGCCCATTCCTCCCACCTTTTGCTCACACGCAGCACCCTGGATGACGGCGTCGTACACAACTGGAACCGGCATCCAAATGTTTGCCGCCTGCGACATTTATTTCCGTAAGAGTTGTGTGTGTGTGTGTGTGTGTGTGTGTGTGGTGTGTGTGTGTGTGTGTGTGTGTGCAGCCCCCACAGGGAGGCGACCTGCTGGACTCGACAAACAGACGAGAGAATGTTCTCTTTTAACTTCACCTCCTTGTCTGATTTGTTCCAAATCCAACCTGTGATGATGGGATGGCGAGGTAGATGTTTCTGTTTGTATACCTGTGTGTGTGTGGACTTGCGCGTGTGTGTGTGTGTGTGGATAATGATACCGTTCGCTCCTTGCTGTTGTGTCTGCCCTCATGGGAAATATCGGGGCCAAGGTCGCACCTGCTGCAGAGCAATATTTGTTTGCCTGTTTATTTTTTTATTTTCTGCCCATCTGATTACATCTAAATGAAACAGGCAAACACACAGTCACACACACACACACACACACACCTGCTCAACACACCGCCCTTGTTGTCTGTGCAGGTGGCGTGCGCATATTTTAGGACAGTTAACATATGTGGTTTCCTGCGGAGGCAAACTTGTTTTAATATTCTAATGCAGCGAAACACCTGCACCGATACATAATCCACTAATTTTTGGGTAAAACAGAAACACTGTGTTCTGACTCTCACACACGAATGTCAAAAAATCTATTATTCTATTATAAATCTATTATAAAATGACCCATAGGTTTATGGTCAAAGTTGGTTTTTCAGATTTTCTGCAGGAAAAATCATATGTTTCTTTCTGTTTTTTCTCTTTTTCTTTTTTTTTTCCGCCTCAAAGTACTTCAGTACCTTTTAGCCTTGGCTGCCGTTCCCATGGAGAGGAAGCCAATCAGAGCCTCGAGTCAGAGTGGCAGCAAAAGCTCTATTGTTGCGTTTGGGAACAAAACACTGAGGCGAAATTCCCCCAAATTGACACATTTAATCTGCAGATTGTGAAATCATTTTTCTCAGCAGGATAATCTTTAGCTCCCAGCCACCATTAGCAGGGCATTTAACACCATTGTGAGACCCTTGCCAAAATTATAATTAACTTTTACCCAAAAGTTTTTGTGCGTATAAACCGAAACCTTATCAAAGGTTCTGGTTTTTAATGCAGTTAATCTTTCGCACTTCTGGGTGAATTTCTTGCCAATTGCAGTTCAGCTCACAAATCCAAAATGAATAGCACCAAATTCACACAGACTTTTCTTTGTGTTCCTTTGGTATTTTAGTGGCAGGTCTTGGTGTCGATCTGGCAAAGCAGGTGGGTTAAATTTGTGAGACTTTTTGGTGTACATCAGAAACGATTCTTTTTACACCTATCAAACATTACACAGTAGATGCAACAGAAATATGTTACAAATTGCAAATCGCATCTTTAAAATTCACTGTTTATTTTGCCTGGAGTTATTTTCAATGTTTATGTTCCTTTTTAATGCGCGTAAAGAGCAATCATGTCGCTAACATATGGGGTCTTTAGCTGTGTGATTGGGCGGATGCCTGAGTTCCTGCCCAGCGGCCGGCCTCGGCGTGTGCTCCCCGCCAGCTTCCCCTGAGTCCTATGGATCTGTATGCGGAGCACGGCGAGGAGGAGAATCTGTAATTAGGTCTTCTGCCATGTGAGGCTGTACTTTGCAGTGATTTCAGAGCAGCTCAGGTGCTAAACAGAGCAAGCGTCGCCCTCTGTAAAGCAGAGGCGATTTAAGCCGAAGAAGAAAAACTTCCAAGCAAACAAACCAAAGAAAATGCCAATTTGCATTTCGTTTGCTTCTCATTGTGTTCAGCTCTTTTTTGGGGTTCTTTGACTCTTTGAAGGTGCTGATGCGGCTCAGCGTTTAGGATCACCGGGTTCAGAGGCGGAATGACAATGTGTGCTTGATTACAAAATATGTACTCCCACCTGTGCTTCAACCGCACCGAAAAAGTGATTTTACTATTCACTGGCGGCGAATTTGACTCCGATGAACAAAACCCAGACTCCCCAGAACAGTCCCATCTCTTTATGTCACACCAGTGTGACTCCCGAGTTAAAATGACATTTGTAAGTCTTTTGTTTCAGAAGTTGTCTCTCGCTGAATATCTCTAAAGTGTCTTTTTGTTCCCCAATAGTTTACTCCCATCCCTTGTAGTTGTTGTACTTCACATTTTACACTGCTGCTGAGGGAGAAAAACAAACTTTCACAGAGGCAAGGACAGTAATTGTTTTCTAATGTCGTATTTTTCCCTCCCTCTGTAAACAGTTTGCGGCTGTTTTTTTCCTTTTTTTTCTGCATTCGCTGATTTTAAGCACGTTGTTTGCTTTCGGTGCATTCTCTCAGTGTTATCTGAACTCTGTTTAACCCAATTCAATAGGGACAAGCATGAGGACACACGGTTCGGAAAAGAAAACGTTCATAAAAGTCACACACACGTTTATTAAATGAAGTAAAAATCAGCCAGTTCTCACAGGTGGACACGCTAATTGTAAGTATTATCGTGTACCTCTCATGGAGAAGTCTCATGTGTCCACTAACGCTATGCTGGACATGGCGTGGTTGTTTACACACCCAGCACGTGCACGTGTTCGCCGCTCCTCCCCGCCGCCGCGTGCAGCCCCGGCCTCTGCGCCTCACCCGTTTCCGAGTGTGTGTCGTTTCCTTGACAACCCTGTCCCAGATGCTGCAATCACCATGGGGATGGTTCTGCTAAACGAGGCTGCCACCTCCAAGGGAGACGTCGGCAAGAGGAGAAGTAAGTCGGCGAGATTGTTTCCCGCTTGCCCCTATTGTCCTTTTTCAAGCTCTGGTTCCTCCTCGTTTGTGTGAGTGGTACCAGAGTCAGGAGGTGAGGGTAAGGGAAGTGTGTGTGTGTGTGTGTGTGTGTGTATATTCATGCTGGGTGCCTTAAAGCTTCCAGGTAAGTGGTCTAACAGCGTAAGTGCTTATTTATGGAATGTTTCAGTGCTGTTAAACATACATTCCCATAAGTAAGTACAATTACAATGACAGCAGTCTGCCGGAAAAACAATACTGCAAATCGACAGAGGCTAAATCCACTTGACACTCTTGGTTGTACTTGTCTTACTTACCCAGAGTGCCGCGGGAATCTCCTTCTGTAAGATTTAACATGGACATCATAAGCAGTTAATTCTCCGCCGCTATCGCTCTCCATCGCTGGAAAATAGCAATTCATGACTCGTTTTCCCGACCACTCCAGGCTGCACTGAGGAGGGCAAATGTCTTTTAAGCTTCCTCTTCACACTTTGTGCTCGCCGGTCCATGTTGCTCGGGAGAAGGCGGCCCGTCTCTCGGCTGTAGCGCAGCTGACTCTTTGACATTGGTGCTATTTGACCACTGCGGGAAGATGAGTTAATTGACTATAAGAGGACGGCGCTGGACTTTTTGCTAGCCGAGCTTTTCAGCTTCGCCGCAGGTGCGAGACCTCCACGCCAGCACGGCTGCCTGAGCCGGAAAACAAAGCTGCACTAGCAGTTAAAGACATATCAGACATATTTCATTTTCGTTGGGTGGCAGTAACTGGGTTGCAGTTGTGTAGCAAGTATGATGAGATTAGGTTCGCCAGCAAACGCTGCAGAAATCGAATTTGCGAGAGGAGCCCAATATGGATGGTGTCCAGTTGCAAAACTAACATGCTTGATATGTTTGGAATCAGGATGAGAGATCCTTGCCCACGTGTGAACAAAAATGATCACACAGATCCAACTAAACACCGTTTTCTGTGAGGACACCTCCTAATTAGATAATATGCTCAGTGACAGCATGGAAAATAAAGTGTGCAGCACTGTGTAATGCACTTTGCACTGTTTTATGAAATAAAACTACATCCGCCCCCACTGAGGTTGGGTGGCAAGAGTTTCAGAAGTGGATGAATTCTCATCCAGCAAGACACTGGGGGGGAAAATGGATTTTCAGTCAACTGGCATTTGCACTATAAATGAAAAGTTTTGACTGACCAAAAGAAATCTTCAACTTTTCAACTTTGGATAACTGAGTTGAATCTCCGGAAAAACAATGACATCATCTGCTTTGGACACACATGCCACCTTCTTTACACACAATCCACAGAAGTGGAGCGTTTTCACAACACATGGACATCAAATAGTCTGATATATGACGCTGCTGGTAAATAATGAGAAAGGAGGCTGATTCACACATACTCTCACACACACATTGTGTATAAATGGACCATTATCTCAATACTTTAATTAGTGTGATGTGTATTTGCATAACTGTCAATTAGCTGGAGCAGCTCTGAAAATTAAAAGCACTTGTTTCGCTCTCCAGTTAATCACTGAGATGACCCCGTCCCTGCCCCATAACAGCCCGTGAATACCCAACTACAGTGAGGAGACGTGCTTCGGCAGCGCTCGCATATTCAGAAGAACTTTGACATGTGAAGACTTTACTTTCTTCCCTCCGAGAAGCGACCTTAAATGTACTTGCGGTGGGGTTGATGAATAAGCAGGTGATTTCAGGTGACTTTTGTCTAAATAAACCCAATCCGGGTGCACAAGAAGATGATTAAATGTGCTTTTAATAACTCAAATTCGTGGAGAAGCAATTAACTTAAGACAGGGGGGAAAATAATTATAATCTGCTCGGAATCAACATCTGGTTTTTACCAACAGTTGCACCAAGGTTGTGACTCGACCACGACTACTTAAGCTGTAGCGTTTTGGACACATTAACCTTTTAATACGTGCATTTTAAACAGGAGCAAATTGAAATGTCAAACAAATGGAATGAGAAATGTGCGCACTCCGAGGAAATGATACATACAAACGATCTGTGACGGGCCAAACCAGGACAGGGACTTGATCAGCTGTTCAGAGCCCGGCAGACTCTCCGGCCAGAGCAGGTGGAAGGTATTATTGATATTTCCAATATCTCCCCAGTCTCCCAAATGCGCGTCTGTAAATGTTTAATCAAACAAGTAAAATGCCCATTGTGCATTAGTGGCTCCTGCAGCACACTCATAAGCATGCGCGCAGCGTCTCCCCCACATTTTTGCCTCTCATAAAACCGTCACACATTGCACTCATTTATTTTCTCTGCTCTTTGTCTTTTTACCTCTTCTTTTTTTTCCTGCACATTCAATACGCTCCCAATGTGCACTTTTGCTGCTTTAATTGAGTTTCCTATAGAAAATGCTCTGATTAAATTCCCCCACGTCGCCGTGCAGGTGTGTAAATTTGCTCCAGCTCTCGAGAGGCGGAGAATTGAATCCTCCAAACTGTCATTCCTGTAAACCTCCAGCAGAACCACCAGTCAACTGCGTGACTGAGGGCTTGTTGAGGTGCTTTATCGCTGATTACATCAAGTCAATTCTTACTCGGCAGTCAAGACGAGAGACAAACTGTCTCTCGTGTGCTGGTGACTTGTGTCTCTCTAAGTCCACTTGCAAACATTGCAGCCCTTTTTCCATTCGTTGCTATGCGGCTAGTCTTAATGAGTTAATTGAGAATAATAGAGTTACCGTGAAAAGCTTTTAGCCTCCTCTGCTGCGCTAAGAGCCCACCGAAAAGATTGCCACGTGTTATTGATTCCATTGTATCGTATTAGCAGGAGAGGAGATGGAGACCAGTCACTCATACTGTGACAGCTCTGTGTCGAACAGATTTTATTGAATCACTCAACCAGTTGCAGAGCAGAAATGAAGGGGCTTCAAACAGCCACACAAAGGGAGGGGCACGTCTTTTTTTAACAAACTTTTGAATTAGCACCGCGATTTATATCAAAGTCAAATGAAGTAAATGCGCAGATCCTTGAACATTTTAGTTTCCCAGCTTCACCTTCTCATCACTTCTAGAGAAGAAGAAGAATCAAGCCTGCAACCACTCAAGTCATCAAAAGTATTAGCCTTCAAATCAATGAGCCAAATCACTGTGATCCACTGTGCCGTTCTAATGGAATGGAGTGACAACTTGATGGAAGGGTAGGTGGTCTCCCGGAGGCTCCTGGTGAGCCTTGATGACCTTTGGAGGTGTCAAGGGTGTGAGGTTGTTAATCACTTAAATTGGGAGGGGGTCACTTCACCACTGATTGACCTATGACCTTTTGCCGTACAGTCGAAGCAATCTGTAGATGCGTAGAGAGGGAGTTGGATCTCATATGGAACATCTGCACGATTACCTCCAACACGAGGGTGCGGTGGAGCATGTGGATTTGAAGTACTTTCGC
>CAESWR010002586.1:211918-225893 GCA_903171835.1 Mullus surmuletus | reverse complement strand
GGGGGGGGTAGGTGTATGCGGCTGGTATTTAAATAAAAGTGATGGATGTTTGCTGACCTTGCAGAGCGGCTCATCGCGCGAAAGTGTGGGTAAATTAAGTCAAAATAAAAAAATGTAAAAAAAGGAGAAGGAGAAGGAGAAGAGGAGCCCACCTCATCCTGCTGCGGCTGATTCTGCCTCTGGCTCGGCTGCTGCTGCTGCTGCTGCTGCTGCTCCTTGGTCGCTGTCATTGTAAACTCCTCGTTACGTTAAACTTGCTCGAATCCGGAGATGGAGATCCCCCTTCCCTGTTCCCCCCCTTTTATATTTTCTCTGCGTGTCCTCCTCCTCCTCCTCCTCCTCCTCCTCCTCCTTCCCCCCTCCGCGTGGACCAAGAAGAACAAGAAGAAGAGTGATGGAGGAAAGCGGCGGCGATGTGATGCGGCGCGGACGGAGCGCCGATCTTGTCAGCTGCGGAATCTTGAGAGAAAGTAGGGGAGGCGCGGGTGGGTGGGTGAGGGGGGGACGTGGTTTGAGGGTGTGTGAGTGTGAGTGTGGGGGGGGGGGGGTCCTTCAGATCGGAGGGCGTCTGACGGAGGAGGCAACGCGCGGCCGTGTGTGCTGCTGCTCACATCAGCCCCCACGGAGGAGGGAGGAGAGTTTCGGACACGCTCGTCGTGGAACTGAAAGAGCCGAAGTGTTCTCGCATCGTGCCGCCTCGCCACTTCTCCCTCTCTCTCTCTCTCTCTCTCTTTTGTAGGGTTCGATAACTCTCTCTCTCTCTCTCTCTCTCTCTCTCTCTCTCTCACTCACTCACTCACTCACTCCCGGGGATGCTGCTGCTATTTCAGAGGATGAGGATGGGGGGGGATAACACAGAGAGGATGAGGAGGGGAGGAAGCGTGTTTAAGTGGTGTGGTGATGATTTTCTGAGAGGGTGGGGTCCCCCCCCCCTCACCACCACCACCACAATTAAGAAAAAGAGATTCAAACGAAAGATATGAGTAAGTGGCAGTAAGTGTCACATATGTTTTTGGGTAACCACACTGACGCATTGTGAAAACATCCCGTTTTGGGGGGGTGGGGCAGGGGGATCCAGCATCGCTTGGGGGGGGGGTATCCTCAGTAGGCCTGTCATGATAACCAATTATGAGCGACGATATATTGTCCCACAAGCTATTGACAATAAACGATATTATTATCAACATCATGATGAGATATTCTTTTAAAAGGAATAGTTCGGATTTTTTGACATGAAGTTGTATGACATCCTCAGCATCAGTGTCGTTCATCAGCATTGACTTTTCCCGCACTGCGTCCAGTGAGCGGAGTTCTGGCCCGGTTTCGGTGTTGTAGAAAGTAGTTTTGTCTATTTGCTGAGGTCACACGGATAAGGCGTTTAAAAGAGTAATCCACTTGCGTCGCAAATTGAAAAAATCCGAACTATCCCTTTAACTAACGTAATGATTTGACATACTAATCAGGGCGAGGTATCAGCTGGGGCTGGGTATGAAGTAACAAAAAGTATCAAATGAAGTACTCAAGTACACCCTTTAAAAAGCATTCAACTATAATCTAACATTGTAACTGGAATGTCAAGAACTTTACGAGGCTCACTGCGTGTGTATGCTCGTGGCCCCGCCTCCCCCCAACGAAACAAAGAGACTGGATGACTGACAGGAGGGTTCACTCCATTCATTCACTGAGGAACCAACGCGCCCAAGTGCTGAGACGGATGCACAGAGTGAAACCTCCTGACATCCAGCCTGTTCGGTAGCGTGAGACGAGGCCTAGTCCTCAGTGCTGGCAGCCCCCGAGACCACCGGCCGTACATTCGTCTTCACCACAGCTTCTGCCGTAGTCCTGTTAGACTGGAGCTTTATTTCTTTTTTTTCCCTACTTCGTCCTCTTCTTTTTTTTAAAACATGACCTTAAAATTTTAAAAAGTGCTGAGACCGATACACAAAGCGAAACCCTCTTGACTTCCAGCCCGTTAGGTAACGTGAGACGAGGAAAACAAACAAGCATGCACATGGCAATATTGTACTGAGGCCTGCGAAATGATCGGGTCCGTTGTAATTTATCCTGCGATTTAATGATTTATTGATTATTGTGAACGCCTAGTCCTCGGTGCTGGTAGCCCCCGAGACCATTCGTCTTCACCACAGCTTCTGCTGTACTACTGTTTGACTGGACCTTTATTTCTTTTTTTCCACTTCTTCCTCTTATTTTTTTAAAAACATGACCTTAAAAGCAAAATAGGAGCTTAAACGGTCAATAAAAAGACATTCAGCTATCGCCACGGGTGACCGCGGCTCACTAAAGCAGGGGCCCCCGGATGTAATTGCGCCGGGGCCTCCGGGAGCACTTAGTGTCCGAGCGACACCTTTGAATCACATTCTGACTCACAGTTACTTGGCGGGAGAAAGGCAGCAGTGTCCTCCGTGTTTTTTTCCGCGGAGGTGGTGGCCCACTGACTTAAGCCCTACTGTCAAAATGCAGCGAGGAAGCGAAGACCACAATGAAAGGTCGATGCCTCATATATGTGCGGGGCTATTGTGAAGGAATTACCAAGATTATTCGGGATTTGCGGTGCGGTAATTCCAAACCCATGAGGCCGTGTGGCCATCGAAGCATCAGGAAATACCGCGAAGGCAAGGAGATGCACGCCCACTCACTGACCTTTGGATAAAATAGGTACAGTGGGTGGGAGTGGGTTTTTTGGGGTTTTTTTTCATTCGTACATCTGTTTATCCTCTCAGCGGTAGAAATTAAAATAATCGACTGGTGCAGAAAACAAGCGCGGTGGGTCTTGGCCTCCCAGACCAAATCTAATGGAATCGTGCATGTCAATGCAGTAGATAATGACCGCGACAGGATCGTTAAAAAAAAAAACTGTATTCCCGAAGGAAAACGCAGTTTCACTGTACAGGGATTGAAGTATTTATTCATTTATTCTTTTATTTATTTATGGTTTTTCAGCATGACGCCATTACCTACGTTCCACATTCAGGACTCCAATCGTCATCAAACCATTCACATTTTATTTTATGTTCACACTGAGCTTAAACCACTTGATGTGTTTTTGATACATTTAGGCCTTGTTAGAAAATTGCCTTGTTTTTGTTTTGACATTTAAATTTCCAGTTGAAAATACACTGTGATACGATAAATTAATGTGTAACTGTATTTGATGATCCAAGTTGCTCTTGATATCTTTATGTAATAAATGTTTTTGCTTCATTTTCAGCTTGAAATATGTAAATGTAGATGAATGCATTTTTTCTTTTTCCACACAGACAAAAGAAACTTTGCAGGATTGTTTTGCGAGGGTGAAAAGCACCTTCCTCCCTATCACAAGCGGGATAGACGTTTTCTATCTCAGTTTCCCTTCTTTGTGCCATTTTGGACTTTTGCTCTATTATTTTGGATTGGTTGCCTGTGTTTTGTGTTTTTTTTTCCTCTTCCTTATGGAAGACAAACTGCAAATTCACTCTTCAATTCTTCACTTAATGTTGGTCCAGTCATTTTTCAGTGAGCAGCAGGAAGATAATTTCCATCCTTACCACTCATCAGTAGCCGAAGATTAAAATGAAGGTCGTCCGACTCCCTGCCAAGGACAAGAAAGAATCTCAGCAGTCGTCTGCTGCTGCAATGCTGCTGCTTTGCTCGGAAAATTGAGATGACCACCGTGCAGATGTGGATCGGTGTAACGTTACGTATGTAACGTTTGTAACGTTTCATGATTGGGGGGGGCGGGGCGGGCTGAAGGATTCCATCGTTGGCTGGCTTGACGTCGGATAGAATTATTCATTTTGGTCGCCGTCATTCAAGACATCTCGGTTATTATTATCTCTCCGCAATCAAATCTTAGATATTCTATTCACTTTCCTCCAGCGCATGCATAGACTTTTCGAATAGAAGGGGCGAAAAAGGAAAAAAAGGGCACCTTCAGCAAGTTCTTACCGATGAGGAGGGCACTTAAACATGCGTTTTTCCCATCCAAGAGGGCGGTTTATCATGTTTTAACCAGGCAAGAGGGAAGTTTAGGGTGTTTTGCCAACCAGGGGGGCACTTTAGCATGCTTCTTTTCCTCCCAAGAGGGCAGTTAAGCATGCGTTTTTGTCATCCAAAAGAGGGCATAATATTATGTTTTAACCAGCCAAGGGGGCAGTTTAGTGTGTTTTTTCCACCCAAGAGGGCAGTTAATCATGTTTTAACCAGCTAAGAGGGCAGTTTAGGGTGTGTTTGCCAGCCAAGAGGGCAGTTTACTGTGTTTTTTTCCACCCAGGAGGGCGGTCTACCATGTTGTAACCTGGCAAGAGGGCAGTTTAGTGTGTTTTGCCTCCAAAGAGGGCACTTCAACATGCTTTTTCCAACAACTGGTCCACCGGCCCCCCTGTGCACTCCACTGATTTCCTCTCATCTGCTGCTCCTGATTATTGCTGTGCTTTGTCTTCATCGCACTGATACAAACAAACACCAATATGTCGAGAAGAAGCCCTGAAGCAAGACTGTATTTCGCTCATTTAAAAATGAACATGGGAACATTTCACAAGAACCTTGTGGAACATTCGTGCATCCATTGCACCAGCACATGCTCACCACACCATCGTCTCTCCTCCGAGATAGCTTTCAGAATTCAGGTCAGATCTACCTCAAATTACATTTTTAAAAATCAGCTCCTCTTTTAAAATCACTCCACCCATTATGCAGAAAGCCGACTGTCAATAACAAGCTCCAAAATTCATGTTCCGGAAATGAGGACGGGCTAAATAATGATCCCCGGCATACCGACGTAAAATGTCTGAAATCATTCGCCCCATTCCGGCGTCTTGATTATTTTCAGTGGACGCTGCAGTCTGACATGCATCACATCATGCACAAAATCCTTCAATGAACTCCCTGCACTGTGTCTAAGCATCTGCTCTCGCATTTATTCAATTTGCCACCTGTCTGTAGAGGCGAGATGAGATCACATTTGACAGGAGTGGAGCAGAATATAACAGTGTGAAAAAAAAAAACTGTCATATGATAATAAAGTCACAAATTGATCTGTGTGCACTGTTCTGCAGATGAGTACAATCAATCCACTTCGAGGAGTCGGCTGGTCCAAGTCCTCTCATGGAACTGCTCGCTGCTGCTGCTGTCGCTGCTTATGAGAAACAGACCCAAACAGTAATTTCATTTCCACAGCAACTTGCCTTCAATAGAAATATTTGTGTGTTTTTCCTCATGTTGTACAATGTGTTTTTTCGTTTATTTAAAAGCCTGTTAGATTTCTCTCTGACATTCTTTTTTTTTTTTTTTATCAAACAGGTTTGATGGATCTCCAGATTCTGACATATGATGTTGCCAAAAAACTGCAGGTATCCTTGTTACCCAGAACCTGAATATTAAATAATTACCAGTCAGCCAAATCAAAATCAAATTATAATTTGCTATATTTGTAGAGAAGAGCAGGAATGTTTATTTGCTTGTTTTTTGTTTGTCTGGGTTTTTATTGTGCTGGTTTAAGCCAAGACTGAATTTTACAGATGATGTAAAAGAAGAATGAAGATGAGATTCAGTTTCCCATATTGCTGTCTACTATGACCAATCATGGACTAAAACAAGCAACAGACTGTTTGCTGGGCGGTAATCCTAATCGTTGCACCCGTCAAATTGTCTTTCTAAATCACGGTTGAAATAATGTGTCAATGACTTTGAATCGAGGCAGTTTAAAGGAGGGCTTTCATTTGTGGCAAACAGCATATTTCAAAGTGACATTGCCACATATGAACTACGTGAACTCTCATTGTATGTTTGGATAAACACCTTGTGGAACTGTCTGCATGTGTACTAAATCAAAATTCCCAGAAAACTGAATGACACATCCAGCATGACAGCTTTAACAGATGAATAAATATCCATTGAAGAAATATCCATTTCAGGCACAAAACGTGCTGTCTGCTGTACACCCCTTTTCAGGCTTTGCAATCAAATGCCAGTAAGCTACTTAGCAGCGGATGCAAATGTTTGAAGCTTGCAGTAAGCTACCGTCCTCCAAACTCCTCAAATACTAAGCAAAGCCTAAGACATCAAAAGCTTGATAGTCTCTCTTTGTCTACTTCAGGTTGCTAAGCAACAGTTGGATGACAGACCCATGAGAGCAAAGAAAGCACAGGTATAAATAAGGTTTTTAATAATGTTGCACAATGTGGCAGTTACCTTAAGACAACACCACAAGCCCGGTGGGTTCACGTATGGGATACAGATGCCACCATTGTTCTTTGGATCGAATAATCTAAATGTGCACCTTTAGAAGCATCTGTTGCTTAAATTGTTACTGATTTTTGTCACAACTCATTACAGAGAAAGACATTCTTTGAGAGGAAATTGTGAAATTCATCCAAAAAAGACACTACTCAACTTCTGCTTCTGTAAACCACAGACAATGCCAATGACTATTCAAAAAAAACAAAAAAAGAAAGAAAAAAGTAGTAAGAATTCTGATCTTAGTTAGAAAGCCATCTAGTACAGACCCACCACATAGTGACAACAGAGTAAATCCCCTGTCAAATATTTCAAGGAACTGGGAGAAATGCCAGCAAAAGACCTTCGTACTGATACAGAGGGCGGACGAAATATCTCAACCAAAACACTGACACTCAAATATTGATATCTTGTCTTTGACCTGCTATACCTTCTGAATGTCAAAGACGTGAAATTATTGTTAAATAAAAAAAAATACTGTGCAACCACTTGGCGCAGTCGTCCCTGAAGGTCAACAAATCTGAGGGCCTCGACAAACAATTTCAGCTGAAAAGCAAGAAAAAATGTTTGATTCCTCATCAGTGTTCTTTAACAGTGTGTGCATTCATGGACTTCGAATTTGCATGAACTCAGTGTGACCTTTGCATCCATGAACCCATGTTTTGAAAGAGGAGGGCTTGCGCGCACACACACACACTAGATCTGCTGTGAACATCATTGATAACCTTTAGTGGATTGTTGCATCCAATGGTAAAGGTTATATTTACATTGCTTAATTCTCAAAGTGATCATTAATGTTGCATGGTACATGTGGGGACATTTATCTTGTACACTTTTAAGCAAAGATGCAATTTAAATATGTAAATAAAAATGTAGTCTATTTATTTCTACCTGAATGTATCTCCTGCTGATCCCACACAAACCAAAAATGGTTATACAGGAACCACTGAAAATAAAATTTTTGTTTTGCTTTGTTTTTACACAAAGCATTGTGGGCACGTTATGCAATATGAGATGTCCACATTTGGATGTGATGGCGGAGGTGGAGATGAGCACCTATATCCCAACTCAGCCCACCTGGGTTTTTGAGTGAGCTTCTCATGGTGGGAAGTTGTCAAACACAAAGTAGCCACATCCTAAGGCAGCCTGTCACTGCCTGTTACACTGACTGTAGTGAGAATAATCTACCAATTCAACCATACTGAGTCTTGAAGAAAATCAGATAAAGCAGTGAGAGCGGAGAAAGCAGTGAGAGCATAAACCCATTACAAATGTTTATTGAGTGCATAAATAAACTCCTGCTGGCCATTAGAAAGAATGCTGCCATGAAACTTTATCAGTCTAAAATTACAAATGATATTCACCAAATGGGTCTTTTCTTGTGCTGTTGCCTCAAAATCCCCCAACCTCAGTTTGTGTAGTCACAGTCTTTTTTTGCACAGCGTCAAAGTCTAAAAGAACTATCTGACTATCAACCATGCTGACACAGAGCTGACACATTTCCGTGAACTAGGCGTTGAGTAGGCACAGCTCCATGGGGTTAAATCCTTTTTTGGTAATTTTGGTGACAGAGGCGCAAGAAGTCGGAGGGATGCGCCAATCTGTGCGTGTGTGTGCACGCGCGCTCACAGCTGCCTTCGTCAGCTTCGTCGTTGCAGATCAAATCAGCTTCTCTCATCACCTTTAAATCCGCATCACAGCATAGACACAATTTGGTGCCAGTGTAGGTCTAGTCTTGGTAAATAGGTGTCTAATCCTTTATCCTGAGTGCAATCAGGCTGTACAACAGCAGGTGGGCTGGGGGATGGCGAGGGGGGGCAGGGACACAATCTGCAATAACACACACCAAAGCATTCAATCATTCAATCACTCACTTTGTTAATGTGACTTTATTAAGCATTTTTATTGCTTTCATTTTTGTATTAGTGTATTCCATCCTATGTAGTTCAACTGAAACAGAATTTCCTTTGGAATTAATATTCATCCAATTCCATTTTATCTAATAATTAGGCTCATTTTCTGTGTGTCATGATGTGTGCCATTGAAATTACGTCAGATGCAATGGGCAAGAGTTCAACTGAAAGTGAACTGAAATTAATTTATTAAAGGGATAGTTCAGGTTTTTTTGACATGAGGTTGTATTGCATCAGTGTCATTCACCAGCAATGACTTTTCCCCCACTGCGTCCCATGAGTGAAGTTCTGACACGGTTTTGGTGTTGCTGAAAGTGTTTGGACGTTGGACTTTTTTTATGGCCAAGAATTTGTGATGCAAATGGATTACTCTTTTGAATGCATAATGTTTCTTGAACCAAAACGCTTTACCCGTGTGACCCCAGGAAATAGCTGGAAGTACCTAACCTAACCCTAACCCTTTAAGTGATAGGAAGGTTGCATTTCTTGACCAAAGCAGATCCTCCACAACCACTCTCGATTGACTGCGCTCTGCTGTGCTGAAAGTCGACGTAGTGAGAGCCGGTGTGATCACAGTGCAACTTTCTGACACCAAAATAACATAAGTTCATCGACAACACCCATTCTGTGCCGTCACAACCATCTTGGCACACGCCGGTCTACTGAACTATTAGATTAGACTTGTGCAGGTATGAAAATAGAGCTGTGTGTCTACTGACCTCAAGTAGCCAAAGCTGATAAATTCCCAGCGATGAAGGAGTAAATAATGAATGAGATCCTTTTTTTAAACATGATGAGTAATGTGAGATACATAACCCTCACTCTAACGCCATTATGGATGACAATACAGGACGAGGGAGCTGAAACAAAGCTCAGTGCATTGCCGTCTGTGACAACTTGCAGCCAATCTGGATTTGCGTCCATTTCCACAGTGCAGTTGCACTTAAAGGGTGATTGCAGGATTGATGCAGGATCTGAATGTTATTTCACTACACTTCACATGGAGCACTCACTCTTTCAGAGATGTGCTCATTCTCCGGCTTGTTGAAGGTCTGCTGAGGTTCTCTGAGTGAATACCACTCCCATGTTCCGCTTCTAACTCAGCGATGCACGACACTGCAAGAATAAAGGCGGTGGCATTAAAACTAAGCAGGCTGGGCTGAACTGCTGGCACAGGATCAAAGACAGTGCTTTAAAAGATACAAGTTTAGAGGTTTGCCTTGGCACATTTGATGTTTTCGGTGGGCTGGTGGGATTCGCTCCCCGCTAGTATGGACTGGGAAAAAAAACCTGAGACATGGTCTTAATTGGCACTATGTTTTTTCAGAGTAGTTACAGCAAAAACAAAGTGTTGTGAACTGGTATTATGCGAGAATTCTACATTAAAAAAATGGATGAAATGCTTTACCTTTACCTAATAATAAAATACCTTTAACTACAGAGCAGAGAAATGTGAAGTGCCAGAGAAAGAGTGTGTGGAGGTGGAGAGGTTGGGGGGGTGGAGGAGGGGAGGAGGGGAGTGTGAGGGGAAGGGACATGGAGGGTGAGAGGGAAAGGGAGCCCCAGGGAGTTGTTTTGCTGAGGTGTCTGCTGTTGATAAAGTATTTATGACCCTGGGGCAATTTAGTGCAGACATTCAGGAACTCCACGCCACCGGGCAGCTGATGAAAGTTTCATGACTAAACTCCACCGTGTGCCATAGTGGGTTAGCTCCACAATCAGCACATCACATTAATACAGCAACTGCTACCACTTCTGACTGGGAGCAATATCACCACCTCAGACTCCAAATAAATAGCAGAGCCAAACCTGCCCTTGTCTGGCCCCGCCGCTTCATGTTCTTTCTCTTTGCCTCGCTCGCACAGCCAGCCTTTCACCTGATGTAAATCGAGCCAGGGCGCCACTCAAAACGTTGCCCCCGAGAGCTTCGCCAGCATAGTGTCGCCTGGTGGGTTTTTAATTCTGACTTGACAAAACCGAACATGCAAACCGCGCACGCTCCTTTCATTTTTCTTTCTTCCGTCCAAATGCCTCGAAAAGTCTTTTACATGGTCAGTAATTGTGAAGGCAAATAAGCGTGATCTATTTCAGATTTTGAAAAAAATATCAAGAAATCAAACTAAATTTGCCCCACATTGACAATGCCCAGGGTTGTTTTTGAAATCCCCAAAGCCCCTCAAATCTCAGAAATATATCATTTGCATTAATCAAACATCTATTGATCCGTCCATTGTTTGGTCTGTTTGGCACAATCTGAGAGAGCGAACCCCTGAAGGCTCTGAATCAAACTGCAATTTTACAGGCAGTACTTCCATGTAAACACCAATTTGAGGATCCCAGTGCCGTGAATGCTGACATCAAAATGATTGATCTGTTAAGAACTGAAAAAACACACTGACACATCATCTTGCACAGTGAGTGTCAAATGTTCAAAACGAACAAACGGTGAACAATCAGCATCGGGGGGACTTCATGAAACAAGCATTATTACCTTGAATAGTTTTTTACTTTCCCACATGTTCTTTTTGTTTTTGTTTTAAATATTTTAGCATGAATCAAAGTGATAAATGTAATCAACTCATTACACGGGATAACTGTTGACTGACTGAGGGCCAAATGACAACCTGCTGAGGCGCTACAAGCTTCAATGTTTGTGAAGCAACGTAATTTGCTCCATCTAGCGAGCATTCATTAATTCAATTTTATGCACAAGGCTCCGGATTACACATTGTCAAGGCACCCTGCCTCGGCACTGCAACGTCATTCATTTGGGCAATGTGATCCATTTATTTCTGTTGTGTCATTTCACTGTGCTTGCTGATATCAGGGGGTGTGTCAGATGGGTTGAATGAAATCCTCACAGGGTTGACTTCCACACAACTCCCTAATATTATACGATTAAAATATGATGAATAATTAACTGAAAAGGACCACACACATTCAAGTGTAAATGTTCCCCTCAGTTATTTAATTTTGTTTTCTTTAAACCTATACAATAGATACAATTAAAGAGTTTACATCTTCTGTGGTGACATGACAAACTCCCATCTGTTACATCTAAAAAAGAAACCAAAAAAATATTTCATCTGGCTTTAATGCTCTATGGTCCCCCATGTTTGATGTCTGAGTTTATATTAAGTGGCAGCAGGTTGAATACCATATGACAGCAATAATGTTTAGCAAACGTTTAGTGGAACAGATGTTTTAACATTATAGCCACAGCTGCGACCGAGACATCAATCAAAATAATAGAAAATTAAAAAAAGCATAAAAATCTGCTCTTGTGCTAACCAAGATGCCTTGTCTGTTATTTCAAATATATGTGCATAATGAAATATTCTGCCATTTACAATCAGAGACCCCATTTTTTTTTATGGACGGTGATATTTTTGTTGAAGCACATTCAAGTTAAGGAACTCACAGACATCCATCAAACCTTAGTGTCCACGACTGAAACATTTACCACCACAGAACAGCAAACTAGGACTACGCCCGAAAAAGTCAAAAGCAAGAATTTCCCACAGGGATCAATAAAGTCCAACATTTCACACTTCATTATAACCGAGCTGTGCTGCAGTGAGTCCTCACGGTGCAACAAAACGCTGCGCCCATATTGCCGGGCAGAAGGATGGCTCGGCTCTGTTTTATATTTTTAAGCAGTGCTGAGCCCGTTCAAACCTTGTGCGGGATCTTTCTCTTTACTCGTTTCTTTATGGAATATAAGGTCAAATGTTGCCAAGTTTCCGCTCAGTTAAGGATAGTAATCCCAATATTCCAAACTTTTGTAATAGAAAATATGAATAATGACAATCGAAATATATCCAAAGTCTTTCTGAATTCCTCACCACACATCAGGGTGAACTTTTGTAGAAAATAAATCATGCTCAACATTACTCTTACTGAGATTTACATGCCTGGTGCCATAGACGGGGAGGGGGTCCAAAAGTCTTTCTGTTGCACAAAGAAAACACAGACTAATGAACTGCACTTTTCATGAATGTTAATGCCCCAAAGAGACTTATTTTAATCGGTTTATAAATAATCAAACAATGAAGGAGCGGGCCAACGGAGCAGGAAACCACTGCACCTCTATAGAGAAAACTCTCAACCGACTATGCATGCGATGCAGTTTACAATATATATTTCTGCCCCTCGTCTTTGCAGTAATCCTGACCTTTTCCTCTGAAAATAAACCTGCTTTGGAAATTTAAGCCTCAGCCCAACACATAATGAAGACAAATTATGTATGTATGCGGCTCGAGGAGGCTCAAAGCATTATTCAAAATCAATATAGCCTCTGGGTCTTTGCACATTGAGTGAGCAACAAGAAGCCCCAGCCCCCCCTCCATGATCAAAGACTGTCGGTCTCATCCGATCATGTTGCAGGGCTGAGGCGCAGAGCATTCTCACTTCGCAAAAGCTTGTTTCTGCATTCAGCCTGCATGCGAGGCGGGTTTTAATGAATGGAAACTCATGCCGACACCACATAACAAGATCAAAATATAAGAAAACACAACACATCCTAATCAATCAACTGTCCGATTGAACTGACAACACTGCCGTCTTAAATATGAACTTAATTAAATTTGAAAAACAAATTGATGCAACCAACATTGAAGCTTGATGAAAATGATTAACCCGTAGACAAATAGCAACACAACTACAGATGTAAGAGAAAGGAAAAGAAAAACAGACAAGAGCTCTGTCATCCCGCAAGGCGCTGGAGGATCCACACGGCTCCCCAGCGGGCACCCTGCGCTTTTGAACCCTGACAACGCTGAAGGTTGCAAACTCAAACAGAGCACAACAGTGGAGTCCACTGCAGCAAGTGCACAGACCTGTGCTCCGGGAAGACGATACAACTGCTAAAAACAAGCACACGGCCCAACACATGGTCAGAACTCACAACTAGGGATAGGCCCGGTATTTCACGACCCCTGGGCCCGTAGTTGTTATATCCCGCAGCATTGATAAGCTCCAATCTAAACAGTGCTGTTGTTGGTTCTGGAGTAGTTTATGCAGTGTTTACTTGTTCAGGTGGTCCAATATCATCTGTATGTTAGATATTGTTACTACATTCACACAAGATGAGATGCATTTCTCTTTCAGCGCCTCAGTCTGACCACCAGTGGAGAGCAGGGGGGCGAAGCTGTGTACACATGAACACACACACTCAGTAGCAAAACAGCTGCAGCACACACCCTTTCTATATGGTGGGGAGCTTAACAGTCCAAATTGTGGTTCTACTTCATCCATATGCAATAGTCACATATCGTTCATGCATAACAGTACTGCAGTACATTACACTAAATGTATAGTATGTTATAATTTTATTTATTCATTTTTTTCTCTACTTACTTAAGTCTCGTCTTTGTATATTGTTTTTTTTCTGCATTTTTTGCCTGTACATGCTGCTGGTTATTTTCTCATTGTGGGAAAATAAAACTTGAGTAAAATGAAACTGTATAGTCTGTAATGTGATACTGGAAGTAGCAACCATAAGTAGCCAGTGAAATCAGATCCTTTACTTTAAAATAAAGCCATTCATGTTTTGATTATATGTTTTTTTTTATTCTTCCTCGAAAATTATCGGTAACAGTACCGTTAAAGTACAGGACTGGTATGCTGTATAAAGAAGAGTAGGAGTCAATCTTAATGATACTGATCGCCTTCTGACAAACCAGTGGCCAGAATAAAACGTGAGCAGTGTTTGCATTAGCATGTGAAACGTTGCAAAGCGTATTTACATGTTTGTTTTGAAAGTCCAGTGCCTCTGATGTCAGCATCGATCAAGAAGCAGTGGTCAAATGGATGGGGGGGGGGGGGGG
>CAESWR010002586.1:185644-197648 GCA_903171835.1 Mullus surmuletus | reverse complement strand
CAAGCTTTGGGAAAGATAACACCTTGTGAAATTGATCATTTTGTTCTGATTTGCATTTGTAGTTATTCTGTATGCATTAAATAATAGAATAATCAATGCAAATAGACACAGAGTAATTCCATGCATTTATTGTTTTTAAAAAGGAACATTTACATTTTCCCCTGGAGCCAAGGTCTATCAGCTGTGATACCTTGCCATACCCAGTTGATCCATGGCTGGCCATCAAAATGAAATCTCAGAAACACAGAAAGAGTTTGACCGGTCAGTTGTCAGAATGCCATGACTTTCTATAGATAGTAGTTGTTTGATGCTATATTAGAGTATAAAGTATTGCATAGAGCACCTTTAAGTGACTGCTCACAGCTTGACTATTGGCTTCACATTTAGTGATACATTTTGTAAAGCTTACTGAGAAAATCTTTATAGACACTCATCCTCTCCCCATTATATCCAGTAAATCTTCTCCATAATTAGTGTAAAGCAGCTCGCACAGTACAGTGTGTGCCTTATACATATACTTACAGGTATTGATGCCTGAGTAGTGAATAATGTGAGACTGGAATATGAACTCATTTTGCAAGGTGTTACTTTACAACTATTGACATTTAGGGGTCTCCAACACGTTTGTTCTGAGAGAAAAAAAATGCAACATTTGAGAAAATGCCATGTGCTGTTAGCTACAAATGAATCTGTCTTCCCAATAATGTCATGCAAAGGTTAAGTGACATATATAAATATACTAGTATTCCCTTGGTGCTCTCAGTCAATGGCGGGTCCTCAGCAGCCATTAGCTTGGCATCAGAATGACAGTGGTAAATGATGGATTATGCTTTCAATCCTCATTACATTTTGATGGCTGAAGGCCTGCTGAGCTATAAATATTGACAGAATACTGACAGATTAGTCTGATGCATGTTGGATGCATTAGTATTGATGTAACCAGTCGATCTGTGTTGCATTCATAAAACATCCCTCCTTCAGCAGGCAACCGCAGACAAACGTTTGGACATGAAGACCGGCACAACGTGCAGCACGTGGCAAAATTTAAGGACAGTCTGTGTCATTAAAAAGTAACACCTTCCCGCTGCTATCACATTGGTCTGTTCTTTAAAATGCGTATCATTAAAGGTGGTGAAAGGTAATACTCTATACTGAGTAAAAATGTGAGAATGTAATGCCGAGGGTCTAACGGTGCAACTGGGCACAGCTATTAGCTCCACTATAAATCAATTCAAATGAAAAATTTGACTTTAAGGTGGAGGGATGATTTACTTGCATTGATTAAAAACGGCAGTTGTGCCCTTGTACTCGCAATAAATGATGTAGCATTTCCCTTTTTCTGTCTTAATTATGCAGCTGCAAACTCCACTTCTTTGACTTTCAAAATGGATAATATCAGGGTGAAGTCATACTTTGAGTAAACTTTAATCTCTTGGCAGAGAAAGTATGTGAAAATTGGAATTTTGTTATCTGAAAAAAAAGGAATTTAAATTACACCTAAGGAGAAAGCATTCTGCTGCAAAATCCCACCTCATCCAAATATCTCCAAAAGTGGCACAAAAGAAAACTGCTCTCCTAACTTTCTCCATATCATCCAGGCAATAACAACAACCCTGTGTGCAATAACCCCAAAATATTCATATATATTCTTATGGGGGGGCCAAAGAGAGGAAATATTTCCCTCCGTCTGTGTTTTGGCTGATGGAGTGGCTTCCAGGGCCAGGTGAAATATTACAGCTGTCACTATTTCTGACAGAGCCTTTATTCTGGTCGCTGCTGTTTGATGGAGGACTCCAGCGAGTTTGACATCCTGCTAAATGTCTCCGCCTCGCTGCCACTCTGGAAACAGTGATAATGGCACACTGCTGTTTGGCAACACGAGCTCCAGCCTCACCCCGGTGCTCAGACGTTATATTTCTAGTCCAAAGGTGCCAAAGCAGAGCCATCATTACACCGCATGGGACCACTGCTGGTGTCCGCCGGTTTCTTTGGTCGAGGCACTGCTGATGTGTTGTTTACCATTACATTTCATGATTGTATTGAGTGTAATTATTGCCCTGAGTGGAATTATGAACAGCATATTCCTTAGTTACTGCGGGGATTTGTGTTTTTGTCCTGTCTTACTTTTTCTGTCTTTCACCTAGAATATGTGCCTAGAATCTGTATGAGAATGCTATCATCAAGAAGGCTCCTGATGGGTTGTCATACCTCTGCAATGTCAATGAGGCGCCGCTTCCACACATTTAAATCATCACATTTAGGGAGATTCAGCTCTGGATTGTGCATCCCCTGCTTTACAGTGATTGCTGAACCATGACTTGGCACCATAGAACGGCAATGCTGAGAGACATTTCGCCAAACCACATTTCAGAATGGATGGCAAGTGGTTTGGAGCTGAGACAGTCCATCATCATCTGGCAATCGCCACTTGAGATCTCACTATTAGAGCAAAGGACACGCTTAGTATGCCAAGGAGACACTATTTATCATTGTGTAATTTCGGTGGGACCAAGGGGACAAATACAAGCAAACTGGGACATGTGGTTATGGCTTGGAAACAATGGGCGCTCTATACGATATTTTATACCTTAATATAGTTGCAATTAACTATCAGTGAGTATACGGGAAGGGTGGGGGGGGGTCATGGTGTCCTGAGCGCTGACAGAGGTCAAACTCCCTCTGTGTTTGTTGATATCTGAGCTTTCCTGTTCTGTGTTCATGTTAATGTATATTAGAGAGTGTGAGCCCCTCCCCTCGTATAAACGTGACCGCTACAAGAGCGTAGAACGGAGTGGATGCTAGCACTGCGTCGTTCCATCTGTCTCTTCCGACCAAGAATACATGTTGCCTTACCAAAGAAAGTTTGATTACAGACAGATAGAAGCCGAGAGTCAACATGGCATGGAGAGCTACGAGCTGCTAATGCTAAAGTTAAAGTGACACTTATGCTGAGTGGAGAGGTCCACCCCCTGGTGCTCATAGTGACATCAAGTGGTAAAATATCGTACATAGCCCCCTTTACAATGTCAGATGTCACATAAAAGCACACGTAAAGGGACAGACACATTAGCCACATCTGTAATATTTGTGAAATCATTGCATTTCCCTGACCCAGATTTAGCCTTCATGAGTTTGGTTCAGTTAGTCTGAATGGAGCGGTGTTCTGGAGAATCAAAGTTAGCAGAAAACCTGATGTAACAATCTAAAGCACCACATGTGGTTCACGCATTTCATCATGGGTTTTTTTTGCCGACTTGGTCATTAATTTGTATTTATACGCATGACAAATAAAGTAAGTAAAAAAAATAAGCATAATTCACATCATGTCGCGTAACCCCTCACCGTGTGCGGTGCCTCAGTGGACTGCAAAAAGAATATCCTTCCCCTGCATGCTACACATCTGATCTTTTAATGACCTCTGTCTGGCTAGGCAGGTTTACATAGACAGGGTTTTAAGGACCACTTCTTTCCACGGGGCGAGGACGTCGTGCGCTGCTCAGTCCCAGAATAAACAGTTGCTCGCTACTCTGCATGTGAAAATAGTTTGCACAAAATAAAGGAGTGCAGTGACTCAAAATTCTAAACAGTCAGTTGAGCTGTCACCTAAAAGGGAGGCGGGGGGTGGGTGGGGTACATCTGGCAAATCATGCGTCTGTATATGAATTTGAGAGTGAGTGCGACTCAGGCAAGTGAGCGTGTGTAGTGGATGTAGTGATTTATACGGCCCCATTCATGCCTTGTAGGTTTGAACATTGTGGAAATGACAGAGGTTACTGAATGCTTGATATTTTCCTGACACATTCAACTTTAAAACATCATTATTGATCCATATCAAATACCAGGGGTCTTGTTAGTCGGAACATAACCCATTCACATAATAGCATTATGGGGTCTTGACTCTAATTGCAAGACAAAATGAGCCCACCCAGTGCAGTTTTTGATTGAAGTGCAGTGATTTTCTTAAAGTCATAAAAACTAAGGTGACTAGGCTTGCATGGGACTTGTATGATCAAGCTAGTATAATCACATTAAAGTACTGATTCAACATATTCAAAACAAATAACCATAATCTATTTGCTTACTCTAAACAATTCCAAAATCGGTCTCCTGTGCTCTCTTTGTCTTTTCTGTCTTTATTTTTCCTGCTCTCTCTCTCGCTCTCTCTCCTTCATATCCTCGCCTGCTTGAATTTGACATCATGTCCTGTCCTCTCTCTCAGAAATTGAATGAAAGAGGTTTTTTTTCTTTTTTCGTCATGACATACTATGCTGTACCTGTGCTCCTCCCTCCACCATGTCATCTCTTATGTTTTCTCAGTCATGGCATCTTCCTGCTGCCTCTGCTTACCTTGTCTTGATTGTTTCACTTTGTTCGCAGCCCCGTGAACAAAATAAACAGTGTCAAGTGCTGAAGTAAAAAAAAAAGAAAACAAACAACTCCAATTCAAAAGCACATGAGACACAGATGACAAAGTGCATAGGCACGACACGGGTCAAGTGGTCAAGTGAGCAACCCTGGCCTTCTAAACTGAAAGTAACACTGTTTCAATCAGTCAGTCATTCTCAAAAGTTTTCTTAATTTATGCATCGAGGTCCTGACCTAGGGGACCTGCATGGTGTGTGACTCTTTGATCCACTAATGAGAAAAGACCAAGTCTCCCTTTGCTGCTCCATGTCAAAAAGTAAATGACTTTAAACTTCATATTGGGAATATTATCTAATCATAATGCCGCCTGTCTGATACACTCAATTAGTATTGCAACGGTGTTATCAAAGAAAGACTGAAGTATAAATCAAAAGTCTTCAATAATGTAACAAATGTTGAGGTCTTTCTGTTCGATGTAGTCAAGCATATACAAAAATAATATTTACAGAGTCGTGCATTTCTCATTTTCACCATTTTTCTGTATTTTCTACTTTCTTATCGAGCAAATAATGCCTACTCTTGGACAAACCAGGGGATCAATATCAATTCTAAATCCATTAGGCCACAATACAGTGGCGTGCCCAAATGTGGCGACCCCAGCTGAGGTGCCGACAGATTGATCTATGACAATCAAATTGTCAAAATGCAGCACGGTAAATGGAATGAATAGAGAGAGATCCATTTCTGTTGGTCTGAATAGTTTGTATTCGACCTTGACCACAGAGGAATCAGAGAAGATTGAAGGCTTCAAGAATCAGTGAAGGAAAACGAGATGCTTCACTTCATAGCCTTGTCTTTTTTCGGCTTGGTTTGGCAGACTGAAAGGAATTGATTTAATTGCCTACAACTTTGCATCACAGAGTATGATGCACTGTAATGGTTTCCTGTTTATATTATAATTCTGCTGTTGGGCTTTGAGTGTGCACCTGGGGATTTTGAAGTGGATCCAAACAGTTACTCCTACAAGTGAACTCACACTTTGAAATAGGAATCCTGTCTTGATTACAGCTCATTGACATTGGATCCACATATTAATCGTTCAAAGCACAGAAACTTTGGGAATTAATTCATTCATTCAGGTTCCTTTCAGGTCCTAGTTCAGGGTCCTAGTTATATCACTCCTGAATTCAATTAAATAAAAATCTAAATGCAATGAAAGGGAAGCTGCATTTTCCAGCTCTGTGTTCACCACTATCCCTCAGTCCAGCTGCAATACGAATCATAATATCCTTAAATTACTGTTAACTTGGTAACTTTGTGGTCTCACTTGAGGAAAAGGAGGTGTCGTTAAAGGTAAACACACCATAGTTTCTTTGAACTCGTTGTGTTTCAGTCTTCCATCCTGCGGTGACCCGCCTTCCTCAGAAAATCCTTCACCCTGCAGAGTTAATTATTAAGCTATTAAATCTAAAATGCACCCAAACACTTGTATCTGATGGACGTCGCAATCGCAGAGGCTGCACTCCCCTCGTGCTTATATTGTGTTCATCTCCGTCAACACATCATTGAGTAGTGTTATAAAAATTGATTTTCTTTTTGCCATCAATTTAGACCCGTAGAAGATCGAAATGGCGATTCTTATGTGAATCAATTATTTTCCACATTGCCTTGTGAAAAATTGCTTAATACCAGTTGCAATATTCCACGGCGTTTAAGGACTGCTTAATGTGGCTCCTCTGTAACATCGCAGTGCAGCTATAAATGCTAAATATTCTTGGTCAGACTTGGAAAAATAGTTTGGAGGACAAATAATGATAGCGGTAATCTGAGTTTGGCAGTAGTCCAGTGCATGTTATAAATAATTCCATTGCTCAGAATGATCCACTTTCCTAATCTTGAGGATCTGACTTTTGAATCCAGATGATGATGCGCTACAGTGAAGTAAAAGATAGGTATCGTTTTAGCAGAACACAAACCGAGGCAGAGCACCCTTATCTCAGTTTGGACACATGCATCCACACACCCATCCGCATTACCGTGAGTATACAGTAAACACATTTCCCCAGCACACACACACACACACACACACACACAGTCACCGGCATTGTCTGCTATGATACAAGGCAGTGGGCTGCCACTGCTGCTGCTGACAAACGAGCAGACTGAACAATTGATTGAAATGTGCAGGTTACGTACTGTCTGGAAGGTCGGGGGAGCATTTTGTCGCCATGCCTACTGTTGTGTATCTCTTCCCCTTCGATGAATTTTAATCAGCCTCCGCTGGTGTAATCAATAAGCCATTTCATGGTATCCACACTAACATGTAATTTACTCCCCCCTACACAGCAAGAAGGCATTCACTGCTGCCAGACTCAGCTCAATGAATGACTGTGCTTACAGTCCTGAGGTAACAGCAGAAAAATATACCCCGCAACATTCATACAGTCTGTCATGGGAACTCTGGGTTTTGAGTATACTGTGGATACTCACAAACAAGGCATGCTATCTGAGGGAATTGAAAGAGTTAATACAATTCCTGAGTAGAATAAATTCTTCCAAAAACTGTAGTGCAGGTAAGGGAGAAATCTGTGTCATCTCATTCATCTCTTATTTTTACCATGCGCTCATTATGTTTTAGACTTATCTCACACTGTATCACTTTTCCCTGGGAAGCAGAACTTTCTTTTAAATCTGCAAAAGAATAAATTCTGCTGGTCTTCACAAATCACTTAGAACTAAACGATTAAATCAAAAATGACAGCTGAGCCAAATATTTTTTTTTTTGAATTATTCAGGTTCTGAGGCAGAAAAAATAAATGTATATATATGTATATAGATATATATATATAGAGAGAAATGATTTATGATGCAGTACTGCAATCTACAATTCAAGATGACTGTGGCCTTCAAAGTTGTCTTGTATCAATGTTTTACTTTCACCTTGGAAACCAGTTGCCACCTTTGACCAAGCACAAGAATCGGTCTTGCCACTATGCAGCAACGGTGCAGTGGTTATTAAAGCTACATGAGGTTGATACACATTCAGGTCCAGCCTTATTGAACATTCAGCCAGTGCGACTGGCTCCTGATCTTAACTATATCACACGCTGCCAAGAGTAAACAAAGATATCTGTAAATCTGTATTCTTTCTCACTTAGAATTATATGACCGAACTCCTTGCCCTCTAAACTTTTTTTCTAATCAGTAGTAAATTTCATGTCTTCCTCAAAATGGAACACTTTTGGCGTCATCACCAGCAGCCATGACAAGATGTACGCTGTTTCAGCTAAGCTAAGAAAGTATGGGTCTGGCTAGTGCTTGAATGGAAGACCTCGTGGGAAAACTAAGTTGTGGTTGGAGGTCACGCTGCCAGTAGGGGGCAATCATCTCTCTGCTCCTAAATCGTTCCAATGCCCCAGTACAGTGATGACGACACTGTGGGAGATGCTGTACTTCGGAGGAGACATTAAACCGAGGTCCCGACTCACTGCGGTCATTAAAAATCCCATGGTACTCATTGCGAAGAGTAGGGGGCTCCCCAGTGACTTAGCTAAATTCCCAATTAGGCTGGTTCCATCTGCCCCCCTAATCACCCCCCCCCTCCATCTCAAACTGATGTGTGGTGAGCCACTGACTCAAAATTGCTGCATCTACACAATGGTGTTGGTTGAGTCCCTCCCCCCACTTTAAAGTGGTTAGACTGCCTATGACGAAGCACTATGGTCCAATTAGAGTCAAATATGACAAAATAGAGGTTGCTTTCAGGCATGGAATACCGCAATATGTGTGTTTAAAATTCCGCAAAACCAAAGAGTAACACTGACGATTGAGAGATACAAGTGAAAATTAACTTTCAATAACTATGCAATGTTGCATGCAAATGTGATGTAATGTTTTTTCCACTTGTGTAAATTAAATAAAGTGGATAAAGTGGATACAACCAGAAGTAACCCAGTCAATCAATGACAAAAATAAAGACTGTCCTCCAACTTATTGCAATCAACAGGTTCATTGAAATGTTTGTGACGGTACTCCATCTGAGTTTTCGCAACCTTGTGGCGCACACTTTATGAAACAACTCCATCTGAGAGCTTGAATGTAATATTTGCCATCATCAATAATAAGCCCTTGTCGAAGGGCCACCCATGCAGGAAATTCCAAATAACCTTGAGAAGCTTAGCAGTGCTTACAACTAATAGATACACAGAGTGGAGCGGACGAATAGCAAGTCGAAGCACTGAGTCAAAATAAACCTCAAGGCTTTATTGTCAGTGGTTCTGTGTCTGTGTTCTTGTAAATACAAAAAAGTTTGCTTTTGAATTTACCCTTCCCATGTGGAAAGAGCAAGGCTACGAACCTTGACTAGACTCGATCTATCATCTGGATGTGTGACCAGATAGGAGATGCCCCGTGTCTTCGGCAAATATCAAGATAGAAGATTTGAGATTTGGAAGCAAAGGTCAAACTGATGTGAAATGGAGTATATGCTACGTCCTTTCCAATTCTAAACCAGTGAAGGTTGTTTCATCTATTCCCAGATTAGACCAGCCAAGGTCAACGTATAGGGGCTTTGTTTGGGGAGTTTTTCATTTTCTGACAGGGTTCTTACAATAGAAATTGAAAGTAAGGTGGTATGATGCTTCAGGATCACTGCAAATGGCTTTCCTGCCGTCTGAAGAATATGTCAAGAGTCGATAAGGGACTGTTTTTTTCATGCAATAAAATGTCTTTACATCTAGATGATGAGCGAGGAAAAAAAGTGTCATGATCATGAATCCATAAGGCCAGCTGAGACCCAGCGTTAGAACTGATGGCTAGTCTCGCCTCCTAAATGGCTGTAAGTTTTAAGTGAATTAAATTCCTTCATTTGATCATGGGTCACTCCTTGACCCTTGTTAAGCCCAGAAAACGTCTTGGCCCACCAACGCTAAGGCTGTTCCAAGGTTCTATCTGTTTAGGGCACCTTGAAGAATGGGGAACCTTGAGTAAGGGGTATGAGACAAAGCCTCTAACCCTTCAAACCTCCTCCACATATGTATTGGTAAATTTAACCATGCCATTTAAACTACTCATCTGTATCCACATTTTAATACAGCACTTGGGAAAGCTACCAACTATACCCACAGGTGCTTATTACAATTCAATAAAGTAAGCTCTATGACTGACATATTCAAATTGATTCATATCATTGTAAATTCATTAAGTAACCGTGCCATTTCCGACAGATAATTGAAAAGTGATCAGTATTCCGCAGTCGGCCGCTTCCACCACGTCAGCACAAAGCAGACAGCAAGCTTAGAGCTGACTGATATCAGCCCACACTTCGGGAAACTCTTGCGTCAAGAAGGCAGAAGAGGTGCAGCAATATATTATTTCATAAAACTATGTAATAATTGTTTTATTTCCTCATTATTCACAAGTTGTGGACACCAAATTATAAGAAAAGCACTAACAGTTTACTTTGAACACTAATAAGCAATTTGCATCTTTCTCATTTTCTCTACACCCAGGCCTTTTTTCTCCTCTTTTCTTGTACAATATAATGATAGGTTTGAAAAAATGCCTAGCAGCCTCTCCTTTCTGGTAAACCTAGTTTGAACAACAATAATACAAGTAGCAATCAATTTACATCAACTCCAGGAAGCCTGTATTTCTTTTGCTGTTTTTCTAACAAATGTGTCTCAGCGTAACGTACATACAATGCTTGATTTTGGTTCATGGTCTTTCAGCTCCATCAGTGGTTCAATTGTATGTTGTTGATGCATCTCAGTTTCGAGAGTTTTAGTTTCGTTTTTGACATTTACTTCTCCATTATGAGGATATTCCACACATGCTTCACATCGATGACATAATGCAGTGATGATTGTCTGTGACCAATCCGTGTGCTTTATGTAACCTTTTAGTACCTACAACCTGGTTGGCTTTTTAGAACCGGGTGCTAAAAAAGTGAGGTACAAAGAGAAAATCCCCCCAAAACTGACTACAGTAGTACTTTTTGTGGAGATGCACCATTTGTGCTCTGAATAAAACCACAGGATAAGTACATTCTTAATTTGGTTTTCTTAAAGAAGTAGAAATGAAAAGAAACCCATTACAATATCGATGTGATTTTTTTTCTGTAATTAACATGTGTCTTTCTCTTATGTACATAAAAGATAAATATGCAATCCGGTCTATACAAAGACAAGTGACAAAAGGCATGGAAGGATATCTGTGAGTTCTTGCAGTAGTGGTATGCCGAGGAACATAAAGGACATCTTCAGACATGCTTGCACTTAATCTCTTCTCTGCCCGGTCCCAGTTGCAAAGTGGCTCATAGCAGCTCATTCATAAACAGCCCTGTATCTGTCTCCGGGATCAAAGCACATGGTCTCCGCTGACCTTCAACACTGTCAGCAAGCCAAAAATAGCTCCTTCATCTGACTTCAGTGAGGGTGAAATGAAAGACTTTGCTAGCACAGAATGCCTTTTTCAATTACATACTATCAACCAACAAGGGCTTCGGTACCTGACACTGATTATCTTGTATAACTGCCCCGAATAACAGTGCATTTTATTCCCATGAAAACATACCAAGTAAAAACGCAGGGGAAGAATACTATTAAGAACAACAATATAATACATTTAAAATATGTATTCTTTCATTTTACTGATTTACTGATCTCCGCCTGCTGTGGGTCGAGGTAATGCTTTATTCTCTTAGCATATAACCAAATGTGTCAACAACAGGTCATCAAGACAGTAGTTGTAGTCAAGAGAGCAAGACTTTACCAACACCCCAGGGCACCAAGACCAGGGCATTTTGGGTTGAAGACCCTGACAAGACCAAGATATCTGGAAAGAGCCTGGGACTGAGAGAAGACCAAGACTGAAAAAAAGAGTATCACCAAATGGAACAACAAAATAACACAAATGGCCTCTGCATTAAAAAAAAAAAGTGCAGCACAATGCAACAAATCAACAAAGGTATTTTTGGAGAATAGATCTTTTTATTGACTTAAGAAACCAGAGTCGGTGTTGCTTGGAAAAGGCAGAGGCTCAATTTGGGTTCCAAAACAAGACCAAGATCTTCAAAAAGAAACAAATTTTGATGACAGCAACACAAAATGCCTCAATGAGCCATAGCAAAACAAGATGGATGTCATGCTTATTGTGTTTTGTTTTCATAGATAGATCCATTTAAGGGCAGAAGTATCTTTTTTAGTAAAATTAACCATGCAACTTTCCATGTATCTATGTATCCCGAGAATAACCACCCACGCATTTGACCACCAGCATTTCTTTGTTAGTGGTGTCAACAGTATCCGCACTAACCAGCACTGGCCTCTGATACCAGCATCAATTCTTCTTTTATCATCTTTTATGTTTGCCCAATTTGTGATTTCAAAAGGTTGGAAATGATTGAAATGTTTTTTGTGTTCTAACATACCAGAAATTGTGAAGATACAGTGATTTGTCGCAAAAAGAATAGTAAGTATAAAGTATAAGGGCAAATAGTGCAAAAGCTCTTTGAACCCCACACTCCCAACACTGATGCACAACTTGCATGTTGTGTCACTAATTTCGGGAACTACATGGGTACATACGATCACGGCCTGTAAATAGATCATCAAATATAAATGAAATGGTAGAAAATGGT
>CAESWR010002586.1:159901-185627 GCA_903171835.1 Mullus surmuletus | reverse complement strand
CCATTGATGATTCTTACACCATTTTGTTCTAATCTAATGTCAGTGCTCCCCTAATTTCTCTGAGCAGTGTGAGTGAGGTAAACTCAGAGCAGACCCTGGCAATACAAAGGTCTTTGCAGTTGATTGAGTCAATATTCAAACACTCGACCTAATGCCACAAAAGGTAAACGCTTAGGCTGCCTTCTGACTTTACTGAAAATAAAACAAATAAAATAAAGCAATGCACGATAATGAATAAAGCTGATTTTCTGTCTCCAACCACATTCTTTCACACACCATTAAGGTCAACAGGTAAATCTGATTGTCACAGTTTCAAAATGGCTTTTTGACCTCAAAAATGTGCAGGAGGCTCCTCAATACCACCAATGAAAGGTCAAGCTCTCACAATTCCTGTGGCTTAGCACTCAATTAGTTGAAAATTGCCTTTTGTCTGCTGGGAGCAGGTGATAATTGCTGTGGGTCACAAGCGATAATTGCCAGTGAAACCCTCAGAGCCACTGCCTATTAAATGGAGTTATTTAAATCACATCACCTTTGGGGTGCTTCTCTGTTTTATGCTCGTCTTTAATTGGGGGAGCAGATTTATGAAACTTTCTCCCATTGCATGATCTGCTCAGAACAGAACTCAACTCAAAACTTTGGGGCACAAAAATATTTGCCACAGTTATGGAATTTAACAGTAATGTGACAACTTTAAGTTTCAAACTCGTTATTATGATGCCTGGATGAAATTAACTAACATCATATCTGTAACTATCCAGAAACAGTTGGCAAAACATAATCCATGGCATTAGATCACAATAAGAGCATGCACTTTACACTAAGGGCACACCAATTATCATCGGTTAATGCAGTATTAAGTTTTAACTAACATCTTATTAACTGTTAACTAATGTGTAACAAACATGTGTTCATGTTAACAAAAGTATTACTTCACTCATTATTATGAGTTGTCAGTTGATGGAATGTGAAACAACATCTTGAGTGATTGACTGATTGATTGACATTCTTGTAAAGCAGGGTAAGTCAATAGGATGTTTAAATTTTAACCAAAGAGTTATCCTTCATAATTTGTGTTAGCTCATTGCAACTTAAACTAAATCAACAAGCGAATCGTTTTACCTTTCACGTCTGTGAATATCATTCACTGTGCCTTTCTGTTATGACAATTTGGTTTCAGTCAGCATCACAAACTCCCTCCAACCCACAACTGTAAACGTACCTATTAACCTAGTTAATGCTTATTACTGCATTAACTACTCTGTACCTTTATTGTACATCAAAGCACGATACATACAATAAATAATACACTTGCAACACTGAAAAACGATGCTCAATATAGAGATATAGTCATTAAAGAATGCAGCACAGCCTTGTATGCAGGAAAGTAACTATCCTGCTGCCAACTTTTGAGACAAAGCTCAGCCTCCTCATCTTTTCTGTACCAAATCCTGTCATTGTGTTTTCATGACAACACATAACTACATTCAACAGGAGAATAAAACATTTCTTTAGATTATATTTATTGTTGTTGACAATTGAACAATAATATGACTTCACTTCAATAATTCAAAAGTCCTACTTTGTCGTCTCATTAGCAGGGTCTGCAACACATTTTTCTGTCGTGAAGCAGGTCTAGCAATAATATGCAACTACAAAAATCCATCCAAATGCCTCTTGATGACTTGTACGAATTACGTCCCAAATGCCATCAATATTTAAATTACTCTGTGTTAACTGGTGAACTTTGAGCTTTTTCCCCCATTTTCCTATGATATTGTGATGCAAGTCTTGCCCTTGAATGCACTTAAAAAATCACCCTGCTGATCTAGTGGTCATGTTCATTCCAAAATACAAACTCTGTACACCAACAAAAAAACAACATATTTGGGTGTCGTGTAATGAATAAGTATATCCCAGTTCTCTGCACAGCCTGTGGTTTCTCAGTATAATTAACACAGAAATGTGCACATCTACAACAGCAAGATAGATTTAGAGAGAGAGAGACACCCAAGGGTGTTTGAGCCTGACGCGGGCTATCTTAAAATAGGACTAATTTACTCATGTCATGGTGTCCAAAGAGAGGAGAGTCTGCGGTATAGTAGAGGAGAAACAGAGGTTGTTAAGTGCGAGAGAAAGGAAGAGCAAGTAGAATAGAATATGTGGTGAGCACAGAAGAAGGGAATGTAAATGAAATGGAAGGTAAAAAGAACACCAAGTCATCAGAGCAATTAACTGTGTGTTTAACAGCTTCCAGAGCCATATTCTGGGTACAACACCTTTGGGAAAGTGCCAAGTAAGCCTTTTCTAATTATCACAACTGTAAAACAGGACATCTAATCTGTACTCGAGAGTCACAAAGCAGGAACTATTGACCCTCATAAAGTTTTTCAATTTATGGCGTATGAATCATAAGTGGGTGTAAAAATATGTGCTGCTTTATGGGCACTTAAACAGTTCCACCAGAGCTGGCTTTAAGCGCAATCGACTCAGAACTGGACGAAATCCATCACAGATGAAGATGATGATGGATTTAAAACAAGAGCCTCAGACGAGGGGACGTGCAGGTCAGAAGGAGAAAATTTGATTATTTAACATTTTCAAGTCCCCCAACTTAATTTGGAAGGGGATGTAGGTACTATGTGTGACCCTTTCAAAAATTACATGTTTTGGGTCATTTTTATATATGTATATATAAATATATATATATATATATATATATATATCAGTGCTGTCAAACGATTACAATTTTTAATCATATTAATCACAGGCTTGCTTAGGATTAAATTTGATTAATCACAATTAAGTATCATTTATCTTTAATCGAAATGAATCACATTTAATTTTGCAACAAACTCGAGAAATTAAGGAACATATGCACTTAACATGTTGATGAAACACCCTTTAACAAAACAACTTGAAACAACATAATGTTTTGTCTACTTTTTTGAAACAAACATGTATCTAAAACTAACCAATGAGCTGTTAAACGTCTTCCATCTTAATCAGTTGGTTCTGCTTTCTCTCACGCCCAGATCAACTGCCCATTTGCACATGTGCGACGGTAACTGTACTCGCAGTGGTCCCCAACCCCCGGTTCAGTACTGGTCCGTGGGTCATTTGGTACCGGGCCGCACAATTTAAACATTTTTTAAATCTTTTTCAAATAAGGCGAATGGCGAATGTGTTTTCGCAAAAGATGAAAGTTATTGTCAAGTATCGGTCTGTGTGTGAGATATATTTTCGCTATAGACGAGATGCACGTCCTTCAGGCTCACTCTGACCGGCAGCGGAGAGCAGGGAGACTGTTTACAAACACACACAAACACACACACACGAGCGCAGCAGCTGGCACACACATAGACTTCAGCTTGTAGCCTACCTTTGGCGGAGAGAGTTTAACACACCGAAGTGTTTTTCGACTTTGTGAGTCGTGTGACAGCGTGGGGTGTTGCCTTTGGCTCTAGCAAAGTGGGTTGCATGTTCTGAGTGATTTATATATATATATGTAGTATATATATATATATATATATATATATGTACATTTGAACATTTTTTGTCTTTTTGTCTTGATTTTTAAGTCTTACACATGCCAACCAATAGAATGATACACCCCTGGGGGTCCTGGCCCACTGATTTGGAATGTTGTAAATACAGTCGTGCTACAATAACGTGGGCAGCACACTACCTACTAGTGTGCCCGGCATATAATTGGCGGTTGTAGTTTGACCCCCCAGTTTGGAGAGTTAGTGTTGAAATGTTTTTGACCAAGGCATTGCACCTAATGAGTAGTTTGGCACCTTGCATATCAACCTCCTTCAACAATGTTTGAATGAACTGAATGAACTGTGGTGTGTAAAGCGCTCCAGGTAACAGCCAGGTCAAACAGCCATCTCATTTACTATTAACCACTGCCTAAATCAGCCAAAGTGTCCCCTAAGACACACACTGACCCGCTGTTTTTTACCTTAATATTGCCACCTGGTGACACAGCGTGAAAATGCGGTTTCTATAAACAAATTAAAAAAAGGAAATTACATGAAAGGAATTCTTAAATTAGACTTACAATAATGCTTGATTCCACTGAGATTGTTGGTATACATTAATTAATATGTAATGGCAATTGTGCTGGATTATGTCTTTCTTCATCAGTGTCTTTAGCTGCTGTAACTTTCCGACCAAAAATAGAAAAAATGTGAATGTTTGGAGCCGAGAAAAGGGGATGAAGAATCTGGATAATGGAACAAAGGGAAGTTCTTTTTTCTCTCCCTCTTTCATTTAGAGTTCTTTGGTGATGCACAGCTCCGACAGCCCAACTTCCATAAATGGTATCATCACTTTAAAAGTTGTTTAGCTGGCAGACCATTAATACTTTCAGAGTTGCAGCTGCCAAGGTAAATCATGCCTTACGAAAAATGAAGGTTTTGTTCAAGCAACTTAAGAGGTTCAAGGTGTCCTTAGGAATACCTGTTCAAAGTAAAATTCCTCTTGTATAGCATAAAAATCCTTGGTCCAAACAAATACATATGGGGATGTAAACTCCTTTAAGCAAATCCTTTCATGTTTTACGGAATAATAGATGTTTTTCAAACAATGGGTACCTTTGAAGGCTGATAAAAATTTTAAGCTTTATGGTCCATTCTAGATAGTGATGAAAAACAAAAACACAAATCTCATACGTTCATCTTCATAAAAATTAACATAAACAAGAATTATCTGCAATAGTTTTAGTTTTTGATCAAATTCGAGCTACATTATACAGTGTTTCTTTGCTGTGTTAATTGCAGATATGATATATGATATTCATAGTTGTATGACAGTGTTATTAAAATGCCCTTCTATTTGATCCAAAATGCACCCTTGGGATATTAAAGTCAGAAATATTTATTAGAGTTAATTATTTATAATCTGTAAATGTTATACAAAGCAAAATCATTATTTCAAACCTGCTCAACGATAAACTGCAGAGCTCCTCAGCTCTAAAACCACCCGAAGCTCTCGCAGATCCTGATGCAATATGTTCAAATGCAACACTGCCCCCTTGTGCCTGCAAAGTGCACGGCGTCGGCTCATCACACTCCTGCGATTCTTATTCCACCCAATGTCTCGCTAAGTAAGACTGTCATCCAATCTCTCCCTCGTTCACTTTCTCTCTCAATCTGTCAGTCAGCTATGTCCCATTCCCTTATTCAGTCAGTGCCTCGCCCTCTCAGTCTGTCAGTCTCCTGCTCATTCAGTCACTCCATCCCTCGCACCGTATTTGCACACCTCACTTCCCCCTCACTCACTCACCTGCACTTTCCCCCCTATCCATCACCGCAGCGTGTCTTAGTTGCCGGGTTTTTCACTGCCGGCAACCACATTTGGTCAGTCTTTGCCTGCCGGGCCAACTTTTTACTCTCTGAACGCCACTTATGTTTGCTGTTTCGTAAGAACCTCGCCTGCGGTCCCTCCACTTCAAACCTTTACGAGATTTTATGCCTCTTGGCCTTGGGCACTTCATTTACTTTCTGCCACTCTCTGCGACAACTTCATTGTTTTATGCCACCTCCAACTTCTTCCCTCTCACTTCCTTTATCCGTCTCAATGGTTCTGCACAGCAATTTCCCGCTTGTTCTTGCTCACAAACCACTCTCATTTGGAATTACATTCATAATGCATGACAATTTATGTTCAGGAACTGTGGTCCCGGAGAAAGGCATGGGATTGGATCTCTGTGCGGGATCTCTGGACTTCTTCCACTGAAAAGAATGGCTGCTTTACAATTTACTTTTGAACCCTGAACCATCATATTGCATGGCTCAAATAGTTCTTTGGTCAGACATGCGTATGTTAGTCCAAAGCTAGAGTGAAGAGATACAAAGTGAGCATCAAGCCTAATTTGAGTGTAGCAGTAGACATTTTGACATGAAATAGCAGGTATACACACATCAGTAAAGGTTGTGTTTCCTACTGCTCCATTCTGGAAGGGACAGATACAGGACGTCTTTCCTGACACATGTCATTGCACCGTACAATAAGACCTCATATTTGCACTATGATCATTTATCACGAGTCCTAATTATTTGTCTATTCATTTTTTATAATTTTTATATTGCTCTTCTTTCGTCTATTTTATATTGTAAATATTCATACTTTTTCTGTTTTCATATTGCTTTGTTGATATTGAGTTTCCAATTGCAACATACTTTCCAGGTTGGGATCAATAAAGTAATTCTATTTTATACAATTTTTATTTTACGTTTTGCATTTGTAGAGATGTAATTAACCCCCACATTTAATCCCTAATGATGTTGAATATGGCTGCAATGAAAAAGAAATATAGTTTCATTAGCTTTGTTGTGTGTCACTTGCAGCTGTATGTAAAGTGGATGTGAATTAACCATCAACAGGTCAGTCACTTCATGAAATCGGTAGTAGTAGAAAAGTTCAGTTAGGGTAACAGAATGTCAGTAAGCACTCACACTGAACTATCATCTCCCTGGCTTAGACTTCCCCAACTTGCCGACTGGACTTTGAACTTAATATATGGTTGAGAGAGGCAATAAGACTTTCTGTCAAGTATTAAACAGCTGGGTGGACAAATTGTTTCAATATAGTATAGAAAATTACTTCTCTAGGTGAGAACAAACATTAAATGGTTCCTGGTTTCTTTGCAACTGCACTAAACAAATCAGATGTTGATACAGTGTTATACAAAAAGTGGGACCTCCATCCATCTCTACTGCTTGCATAGAAGCGGGATTGAGTGAGTGATTGATTGATTTTATTTTGGGATCAAGACAATAAAACAACAATAATTCAAAGGATGACGTGAAAAAGTACTATATTTTCAGCATGGTCCTTGGTGTTACTCACAAAAAAATAACAGCACGACAATACTAAACTAAAAAGACATCACAAAACAATATAACACAACACATCACAAAACAATATGGATTAGAAAAAATAAACTGATGTAAAACCTATCCAATTTATCAATTCATATCTACCTTGTTCCATAAAATATGCTTGACCTGTCTTTTAAAAATCCCTTGGGATGTTAGGAGTTGAGTAGCAGTAGGCAAACTATTCCATGCTAAAATTCCAGGGAAAACAAAAGATTTACTAACTGCACTATTGGGAACTACACATGAGCGGATGCTGGCCCTAGTGTTATGATGCTGTGTATGGACCATAGTTACATTAGTGCATAAATATTTGGGGGCATGACCATTAATAATGTTATACATGTGAGTCAGCTTAAGTTGTTCTACTCTTAAATGTACAGGTAGAAAAAAGTGCACTGCCTTTAAAAGCAATGACCTAAAAGCCAAAGGCCAAAGTCTCTGCCTTCCCACGAGGAACCTGGGCCACACTCCGATGAGCTCTATCCATGATCCCTCCAAGGTGTCATGACCACCGTGAATGAATGAATTGTGAAGGATTATCCTTTTGCGGACCCTCAGGTCCACTATACAATTGCATCATATTCCTCCATTTTCCACATCAGCAGTTTTTACTTCCAATTTTTTTTCTATATCCTCACTGCCCAACTGTGCCTGTAACCACGACCTCTGAGCAGGAATCCCAAAAATTCAAAATGAAAAATCAGCTTCATCAATGCTTATTAATGTTGTTGTAACACACCAGAACTGATAATTATTGAGTCCAAATTTACAGTAATGACAACTAAATATTAGTTCTAATTCATGCTAATACATATTTTTCTTTAGATGTAATTTCAGCAACACTCCCTTCACTTTATCCATGAAGTGGAAGATGACAGAGCATGAGCAGTGACAAGATTTGTGTTGAGCGGGTCCAATCTCCCTCCTACAGCTGAGCCTCTATGTCTTTATATGCACAATGCATTATTTATATCCAGTTATTCACAACAATATCCATGAACTTTAGCATTCTTTGATATTTTCCAGTGGCACAGAGCATGAAAACTGAATAACATTATATTCCGGAGTAAATGGTATTGCTGCCACTGCTTCCTTAACAAGCATCTATTGGGATCTTAGCAAAAATATATCATGATATAATTTCCATTTAATTACATTTGTTGTGATTTGTTTTATTTGCCCCTTATGAGAAGATGTAATATTAATCTATTTACTTACTTACTTATTTACTTAATTACTTGCTTTTATTACTATTTGTAGGTCTGAGGGTAAATTAAGACTACTGTTACCGAAATATTTGTTCTTTTTTAGGTAATCAAAATATAATAGACACCAGAATCATAGAAATTTAAATATTTACCATCCACACCACAATTCACTTACTGGTGCTCCCTGTCATTATCTACTGGAGATGGTCCAATGTGTCACAAGGCCGACACATTCAGTCAGACCGTTCACACCTACAGGCAATTTACAGTCACCAGTTACTTCAAAGCCGCTTTGAACTGGTATGGGTCAAACACGACGGCTCCCTGAAAGCACCAACTATCAGACCACAGAAGAACCTTAAGTTGCACTGAACACATCAAAAACATGAAACCATGAAACATGAAATATCTGTGGTACGTAAATGTTACTTTTTTTATTTTAATGGTTGTTAACTTGTATCTATTTATATTTGAGTCTTTGTTTTTGACATTCTATTTCTATTTCCGTATGTGATTGGTCCACTGGCTGCAGGTTCCCATTTATGAGCCTTCTTGTACGCTGTATTTGTTATTTATACGTAAAATAGCAAAGAGATATGTATTAATAATTTATAGCTTTAGGAGGTCCAGAGTTTTGCTGAAGGTTTTAATATAAAAAAATCTGTTTAGTAATAAGGTTGAGACTTCTATCCATTATCTCCAGCCTCCTCTCCAGCATTCTTCCTTTATCTCTCCCTCTCCTTCCTATCTCTCTCTCCCGCTCTCCTCTCCTCTTGATCCCATATCTCCCTCCGCCATCCTCTAATCTCTCGCTGTTCATCCCCGAGGACCAATGCAGGGGGAGAATGCCGCCATAAACCTTGGCATTCAAACGTAGCTCGTAGCTTCGCCGCGCATGAATTTTAATATACCGCACGAATATGGCAAGCAGGTGGGCTGTATTTCCTCGCTTGCGGTGGGGGGACAATAAAAAACCCTCTGACGTCATGGGCCCCAAGGTTGCTTTCACACCGTGCGGTCCATGGGTGCCGGGGGAATCAGGTTTTTATCACACCTGTTTGGGTATATCTCAGCCCAGAGCCCACAGGCCAAGGTCAATTTCATGCCTGGGCAAGGGGTGCTTAGGCTGAGGGGGGGGGGGGGGGCTGCTGCTGTGGGCATCCCAGCCACTCCCCTCTGGAGGCAGGTCAATAACAGCAGAATAAAAACCAGAAATTGACCAAAGCAAACGGTCCACTGCCAGTGCAGCACGTTGCATTGATGCTGTTTTATTTGTTTCCTGCTTCCGCAAAAAATGGAAATTAAAAGCATCTGAAGTGTTTTTATAGAATCCTGCTTTTCACAAATCAGCTTAGTCTGTGCTTTCACCATTGGCCCAACCCCAGTGTATTTCCTAGTATTAATATGTTCATGAAATGTCTTCACAAATTGTAAAATTATGAAAAGTGTTTGAATGTGGAATTTAAAAGCCAACAAACCTGCCGTTGCCTCACAGCGTGGTAAAACAGTGACTCAACTTAATTCAGTAATGACTACTTAATACTTTTGCTTTTCACGCACTGCTTTTGCTGAAGTCGCAAGGACGAGAACACTGTCCTTACAATTCATAATGGATATGAGCCCACTTGTGAGGGCCCTACTAAGCCTGTGAAAGTAGCTGTGTTATATCTTCTGTGGTGCTGAAGGAGCTGTGTTCTCATCGAGCATAATCAGGGTCAAAACTGCCGCAATGGTGATGAATTATGAAAAGGTTTGTCCACCCATGTAACAAAAAAGTGAGATCTTGTTATTCTCTCGTGAATGTGGCTCGTGTTCTTTTGTGTTTGGGACAACGTCAAAGGGAATTCAACTTTGACAAACAACTTTGAAACTGGTTAGTTCTGCAGTGGAAACTCTAGTAGAACTGTAAATATTGCAAATTGACTGATCAAATGGAATAGAAGATCACACGGACAAAACCTCACAAAGCCTTTGGAGTATGTTGTTGCTTTTAGGTGTATTTGTCCAATACATATTTGAACATTTCACTTAGGTCATGTTTCAAAGCTAAATAGTGGTTTAAAGGGCACCTTCTGAGCCAAATTCATTCTCTGAATGTTTTCTAACAGTCATATGTGTCCCCGTAGCATGAGTATGAGGCCCAACAAGCATTGGGCATTGGAGACTTGTGACGTGGAAGTCACTGGCCACTCCCCCCGGCTGTAGTGGAGGCTGCTATTGACCAGTACAGTACAGCCCCCCAGATAGATGAACCCGCCCCCCTTCCCCCATTGAATCACCGAGCGGCCGCCATTGTTTATTCTGCAAACCATCACTAACAAACCTAGCAGAGGTAGAAAAGAAGCTAAGGCGCTGCCGTGTCGTTGGCTGCATCAACGAGCACCAAAGTACATTTTTACTTCCTTCAGATGAACCTTATCTTCGCTGGCAATGCACAAACAGAACTTTCAAAAGCGGTGCATGTGTGTGCCCAGCATGTCACGGACGACTGCTTCACCATCAAGGGTGAATACCAAGCAGAAGAACATGTTCGGGAACGGTAACCTCTACTTCTGGTCCATATAGGTTCGGTTGAATGACGGTGTTTCTACCAGCCATAGTCATTGACCGTAAAAAAAACAGCGTATTGTACGCTAAGAACGTACACCAGCGAAAGCCGCATTCCCTGCCCAAGTGTGGCGTGAGTGTCGCCAGACACAGCTCATTAACATTTAAAGGTACAGGCTCAGAAAAGGCCGGTTTTCAGGAGAGCTCACGAGACCGACTTCTAGACTGGCTAAAATTAAGTATCAAAGCTGAATTTGTGGGTAAAAAGTTTTAAAATAATGTTTTTGGACCTCTGGCAACTAAATGAAATTGTGTAAAATACCCCATAGAAGATGGCCTTTAAATACTCTTTGTGATATTTTTTGTAAAGGGGTGTCAGAAAATCACACTGTCTACTACATTTGTATAACAGTTGTGTAACAATACATCTGTTAACAGAGAGAAATACATCTTAGCAGTTTTCTGATTGGTTGGCATCAGGGGTGATGACTTGGACTTGGGTAATACTGCAGATCAACATGGAGCCAAATATGGGTTAAGTGGTAATGGTCATGGTGCTGAATTCAATCCTATACCATGAAGTCTTCATTTACCCCATGTACCTGACAGGAAAGAGTGGTGTAATCGCACTACAAAACACTCATATCAACTGCAGCGACTCACTAATAAAATCCCTTTTACACTTATCGTTTGATGTCCAGCTTTTACAACACAGTGATCTTTCTACACTGGAAAAAGCACAGATGCCTTTTAACAGACCACAGGCCCCATTCTGTCATCGACTTCTCATGAATTAGATTCCGCCAACCACTGACGGCAAGGAAGATGAAGCGCAATCAGGTTAGGGAGCACAAAGATTAAATGAAGAGAGTGCCGGTTTCAAAAAGGTCCTCTTTGGTTAGACATTTTAGTTTAACTGCTATTGCGGTGCACTGGAGGCTAAGTGTTTGGTGAAGGGAGGCAATTTCTGTCATATAGTATCACAGGGGACATATTGTTAGTTTTTCCCCTCCATTTTACAGCATATCTGCTTAACTGCTTATGTGTGTGTTTTTCTTCACCTCTTTACCAGCCAAATATGACATTCACATTGAAAAACATTGTTTGAGGGTGGCCTCAAGCACGACACTCATTCTTGGAATCATCAGCTGTATGTGGAATTTCATAACGTACGTGTTTGAGAAGTTTACAAGTATGCCGATACGATATATGATATGATATGAGATATATGTCATAATATGACATCGTATGACATAATGTGATGATGTAACATATTGTATGAGGTATGATGTGATATGACATATGACATGATATGACACACTACAACACGCCATGACACAACGAGCGTGTTGATACGATACAATATAATGTGATAAGATACAATATGATATGATCCTAAATGGATTATGCAAATTGTGAATAAAACACAAACCACGAAACTATCAGAGTTGTAAGTACACTCACCCCTTGCACTATTCAAACATGCACGCATGACTCTCATGGCAACGAAGCAGTATCTGTTCTTTTACAAAAACTGAATTATCCCTGAGAGCAGAAGGCAATGCGTATCTAATAACAACATGTTGCTATGGTGCATTACACCACCTTCATCTGTGATAAGGAATACATTCCTGGAAGCCACTGCAGATAGTTAAAAGCAATTCTTCTTACCTTTCAAAACTTTTACTAAAAAAATAAAATAAACAACTATTGGTGCATGTTAAAGAACCTTGTGAATTGAATTTTCTGTTGCTTTGAGGAGGTGAACCGAATAACACTGTCCATAACTGTTAGTATTTGCCTGCACTGGTCAGATAGAGATGCTGCATGAGGTGCTCCAGTGCAATCTAATTGGTTTCCTCTGCTATGTAGTGGTAACTATTCCAGGTGTAATTAATTCCTAACAGCTTTGCACAGTGCTTGTCCTTTGATGGCTACTGTAACGCATGCTGAACATTTCAAACAGACAAACGTTTCCATGGGGGAAGCAGCCTTCCCTGGCAAGTGCCTACTGTACATGTGTAGCATTCACACAGATGTGTAATCCTTTTGGGACCAATTTAGCAAAGAAAAATCATTCTGCAGCACGTACATGCGGTGCACTCATTAATATCTGAGGGTTTTATTACACAAGAATATGCATGTAAACATGTTAAATCTGCATGAAAAAGTACAAAGCATGGAGAGAGATGATGCTCGGCAATGTTTGAAATGTTTGAAAACTGTGCATGAGACGAAAGACACCATTTCCTTTCATATTATCGACAATTACTCGTCAACAATCCCTGAAATGAGATCACAATGAGAGCACCAGTGTATCAGTTGTTCCTGCAGGCAGCATGAACTGCATTGGGGATCCATGCCATTTGCTAGCTGAGGTTTTTATTATTCATTTATTTTTTTACCACACTCATACATTCAGGGCTGACTGGCTTTTTCACTTCTCTGCTTCATTTTGATGTATAGCCTTTGATATCTGAATGTTTTATATGTGGCATGTACAGCATGTCTAACCAGCTATAACCACAGCCAAGTGAAAAGTCAGACAGTTATACCCCATAACTGAGAATTTCATAAAGTCTTAGCAAAGTCTCATGTCTTGTTTTACTTTTATCGTGCATAACATTGGGAGTATTTACATTCCTATATGCCTTGGCATATGAGTGTGTATGCAGACAGTGAATGGGGCTTATTTGATATCTGCACATTGGGTTTCTTACGACACCATCATTATCGTTGGGGTTAGCTCACAGCAACATCAAACCTCTGAAAACGGGAGGGTAAATTAAGCCAGAAATCATCATCAGTGGATCTGGAAATGTATTTCCTATATTTCATGTAATCTTTGGTGTTCATTCCGATCAACAGACATCTGGCCTAATGGGGATTGAGCCTATGGCCAAACTGATGAAAGCAGATAGTCTAGTCCAATCCGACCATAGTCAGTATGGAATATTGCAAGGTGTAATGGAACAGGAATAGCCAAAGTGAGATTTTAGATGAAAAACTTGGGGTGACAGACTACTACTTCAAATTCAACTCAGTAAGGTAGCAGCTCCTTTCATCTGCTCTCAGCAAATGTAGGCTCGAGCAACATTAAAGCAAACCAGCAAGGGAATTATTGCCGAAGATCTTACCCAATGGTCCTCTTTTTTCCTCCCAATTCCTTCTGTCCGTATAACATTCTTCTCATACATCTTTAAATTTCCTTTTTTCAAAGATTTTAAATGTGGTATTATGTTACCATATCTGAAACGTGGGATTAGCGAGCTGCCACTTTTGGACTCTATTTGGAGCATATTCTCCAGTTTTTTTCTTAATTTTTCATAGATCCTTAAAAATGTGTACCAAGTTCAAGAGATTATATAGAAGTAAGTGGAATTCAGAAGTTTTAGCAACTTAGTTTTTATGGTTAATTGCATTAATTACATCCATTAGCATGATTCTTCACTACACATAGTTATTGTATAAAACACTCCCTTAAAATAGCATATGCAAATCTGATCATACTAAATGACTATGTGTGATATAAACCCAGATTATGAAATTGTCTTTTTTTGTTTTTTTCTTACACACATTGTTAACACTGATCATCACCTCTCTCCCAGTGAGAGTGGGCTATGTTAGGGCACACACAAAAAACAAAACAAGGAGTAAGAAAGGAGGTTTCCTCACAAAAGGAAAGGAAATCCTTGTTGTGTAATTGAGCACATCTATGCATCACCAGAGCCCAGGAGCATTGTTTTGTATTCATGCTCTGTATTATTTTGTATGCGGCAGAGTCCCCACTGCTTTACTGTCAATGTCAGCGTTGTACGTGCTGATTATAGTGATGTGTGAAAGATGAGAGATCTGAGCACAGGGAATGCAGATAGGTGCCCCATTCTGAGAGACAGCCTTATATAAATTCATAACATTATGAATAGATCAATTGAATATACACAACAGCCCAGTCAGATATGAGGAGCCACAAATGAAGATAGATCATCTTCATCTTGTCTTTGAGATCCAATCTAAGGGGTCACACCAACATCCAAGCGGTACTGCCTGCACTTTAATCGCCAGAGGGGAGTCGAACCATTTCCATTCATCAGCCTCCCCTGGAGCACAGGATCCAAACATCCTCTGTGATACTGCAGGGATGGATCGCTCGCTGCGTCTCTCTATTGTGTAAAAGCAAAAGGGGAAATAATAAAAACGAAAATATTTCATCTTGCTGTGTCACAGCGTTGGGTATTGATGTTTTGGCAGTGGCTGGTGGGGGTAATGTTGAACACAAGATTGGGGGGTCTCCGCACGACCTGTCGTTACCCCAGCCTGCCGACTGTAAGTCCTCAGCGCTGACAGTGTGAGCTCAGAAAAAGTATATCAGTTTTCCCCTCGGCCGGCTTGGTCCGACTGCGATCTCAAGGTGTGATGGCGAAGCGCACAAGATGATTCCATGATTCTACAAGAGGTTTCGCATTATCCGTGTTGTGCACCGTGACTTTTGTCCTCGCCTGTGCTTTATTTTCCTGCTGTCTGGCTGGAGCCCCCAACAGACGCCCTCAAAACCTCCTGATCATTACGGCGTCATATCCCATTGTCCTCCACATCCATCTCAAATTCTGAAAGATGCGAGGTGGTGCAGCATCGCCCACGATCAGACTTTCAGATATGAAGTGACTACAGATGCATGGGCGGAGTGTGGAACTTTATTTACAACATGAAGGGGGTAGAAAGACAGAAAGCTCCAAATCAACCCACGATAAAGAATTAGCAATTCTCCATCGACTTGAAGACCAGCAAAAATTATCAAGCCAAAAAATTGATTTTAAGAAACCAAAGCAAACTGTATTTCTCTTTTGTGTGTGTGTGTGTGTGTGTGTGTGTGTGTGTGTGTGTGTGTGTTCCCATTCCCTATTCTCATACACTGTGATCTATAGACATAACTGTATGTACCTGTTTTTAACTCTTAACTTGTCAATATTTTCATTTCTTTCTTTTCAAATGGTATTTAGCCACAGAGCTGTAATTTGGTGCACCCTGATGAATACATGAATGACATAGAACTTTTAAAAAGTCAAAACCAACACTGACTCATGTGACGTCACTTGAGGAAACTCTCCATTTAACAGCCTGAAAGAAGAGCAATGTGTATACTCACAGGCGATAGAATCGGACAGTGGTTTAATCCACAATATTTCTTTAGTTGTGTGAGGATATGAGCTGTAATTCTTTCTGTGTCTTGTTTGAAGGAGCGTCCACCCAGCCTATGGTGGGGAGATTTCAATGTTCATGTTTTACCACAGTAGCATCCCTGAAAATAATAGATATTTTATTTATAGTGCTCACACAGAGATGTAGGGATTATACGTAATCCAAATAAAGTAATTCAGCTCTACCAATCATGTGAGACTAAAACTGTGTGCATTGTTTCCATCCTGACAGAAAGCACTTTTATCCCCCCACCCCCACCCCCACCCCCTCTCTCTCCCGATCACTCTGTATTCTGTAACGCCGTCTTGTAAGACAATGCTGACTTCTGGTGGCCAGCAGGAGTAAAAACACACGCATGATCTCGGACAGTGCTGTCCCCACTGGAACAGATGCATGCTCTCCCGCAAAACTTTCTCGCCGAAAAGAAAACCTGGCGAGAAAATATCCTGGAAATATGACACACTGCTGCTCTCTGGGGACCCTTCAACGCCGTGCACATTTGTGGCAGAGTATTTACTTTCCTGCCTAAAAAGGTTGCCATATCAGTGGTTTTGTTTTTTATTGCGTGTGAGAATCTTCCCGACACCTTTGCTTATTTGCACAGCTCACATAAATAATTCCACGCTCCGATTTGGATGCGCGAGCCCATGAATTAAGAATTAGATATTCAAAGCACATCATCCGGTGGGAGAAGGCTTTCTATTTAATACAGTCAGTGTCAGCGGCAATTCTAATAATACGAAGAGAATGAGGGACAACTAAATGGCATTAAAAAACTGCTATTTTTACACCCTCATTCGTATATCTCCTTTCTGTTCCACTGCTGGCTCAGTGCAATTGAAGACGTATATTAGCGCGTCTGCATGCTCGCTGCATTCAATTTTCTGAGCTCGGTAATCAGCAAATCCAGGAGGAAACTGATTATTGGCGACCGATGCGTCTCTGCCGCGCTCCCCATATTGACTGTCGGCCGCTACAGCAGCAACAAGAGATACAATTGGCATTCAGAAAGGGGACACTTATTCTTGAAAGATATTGAAAAGAATCGGTTGTTCCCCTTAATGGAAGCACCGCTCCATACTTTGCACTCCTTTAAGAGACAGATTGAGGCGTTATCTGAGCTGAGTGAGGCATTTTTATTTTCCTGGCCAATATCTGTCTCCCCTTCGTTGGCCTATCAGGTGTCCTTTTTTCCCCTCAAACCATTTATCACACCACGTCTCTACCCTTCCCCCTCCCAACCAGGTCCTTTTGGTTTACGATCAGCTATCTTGAGAAAATATAAATGAAAAAGTCAAAAGCCTTGGCAACTATAAATCACAAAGTTGCAGCAGGAGACGGGAGGGTGACATAAGGGTTTGGTAAGTGTGAGGTTGATTCGTGCTGGTTTGACTAAGCAGGAGATGAAGTGGGACATTAACATTTGTCATTAGACTGAATCCAACCAGGCTTTACAAAGATCGGACTATTTCTTCTCAAAGTGACCATACAAAATACCTTAAAGCTAAAAAATTGAATGACTGCTTCTACACGTTATTGTGATCTTTTTTAATAATAATAATAATAATAATTATAATAATAATTCATTTTATTTATACAGCGCTTAAAATACTCAAAGACGCTTCACAAAAAAACAGAAGGACAAGCAAAAAAATACAAACAAAATCTATATGTTTTTATAGATGCCATCCCGCGCCATAATCTCCAAATATTACCTTTAATCAGAGTCTCAGGTGACTCATGCATACCATGCCTACTACTTTCAATTTAATAATGCTTCAACAGCTGAAACCAAAGAGTGATATCCACTTAAAAAAAAAGGCGGGGAGACAGATTGTAAAGAAGAACAGTTACAAATCTCTTCTTGTGTTACGTGACACAAGCTGATGCATTATACACTATCTGCAACTCAATAACATCTTTAATTAAAGTCCTGCGGAAATATTATTGAGGCTGTAAATCTTCTCTCAGAAATTTTCTGTGGTCCTGTAACATTGACAGAAACGTCGAATAAAATGTTAACACCGCACCGTACGCGTGCAACTCGCGATTTATGACCACCGACTGCACAATAACACTCCACGGAGGCCACACACATGTCCACTACACGTCTAATTTAGAGTTTCTGGCCCTTCAATCTAAATGATGAACGCCCACGTCTTTAAATGTTCTTGCTGTTCTTGTGCTTGTCCTTCTAACAAACTTTCAGGAAATACCCATCATCTGAGCTGAGCTGACAATGCAAAAAATAAATAAATAAATCAGACATGACAAAGCTCCTCACCTCTGTGTCATATAATTATTTTTGGAGGTTGAGGTTCCTTGATGACACTCGAACTGATTGGTCTCTTCAACTTCATTACAATCAGGTGAAGGTCACACGTCTAGAGTGGCCCTGGGAAGCTGAACAATGCAAATGATAAAAAAAGGAAGGAAATGCTTAGCAAGAGACCTTTTGCGGAACATGTTGGTATCGCTGCCATTCAAAGGCCAGATATCTCCATTCCTCCTTCAAATTTACTCCCCGAGTAGAAAGAATCTGGACAACTAAATACAACTGGTATTGAAAAATGAAAGCTCCTGCTTAAACCCCTCTCCCTCTGTTTATATTTTCTTAATAAAAGGCAACAAGGAAAGTAAAAACACTCTTTTTCAGTTTGCAGCAGCACAAAAGATGCAGTTGCAGACGTTTGCACCACCCACAAGCTGTCAGGAAAGTGCGAAACCTTTACCCGCCTTCTTCACAGGATCAGCACACACGTCGAGAATGTGATAATGTATGAAAACAAGCAAACTTGGCAAAGAGGAGGAGACCATGCCAGGAAGCAGCAGCCATGATTGATCACTATTCTTTGCCTTTCTTCAGATGGTTTAATTATGTGTTGTGGGAGACGGGGCGCAGCCTCCCACAGCCGCCGAACCCGGCTCAGCGGTCGACTATTTAATCATGACACCATCGTTTCACCGCCAGGGTTGTCTCACTGTGACACTCTGAGAGTTGGATGTCAAACAGGTGTACACCGCCCAGCGGAGGAAGAATGACCCACATACACTGATTCTTTCACGTCACTTTCAACTAAGAAATGTAACTGACAACTGCAGGGGTGTGATGGAGAAAGCCTAATTGGACAGTCACTCAGAGCGAGTGTGAATCATCCTCTTATGCGATCATTTGGTCGACCATCTTCACAGTAACACAAAAGTACAGAAGCAGCATTTCGACCTATACCTATATACCTATAACTATTACCTATAGGAATTAATTGTTGGTTTATTACGGATTAAAGATGAGACAGCTCAGTCATTCGTAGATCCATTCATTCATTCGAGATTACAGACAGAGGTTGTCTGCACATTTGGACATTGTGTGATCATCCCAACAGGTGTTTCATCATCTCAGTATCCTGAGAGCTAACTCATCGTGCCACTCTTGGATTCAAATGTGCTACCAGTGCACTGGAGATGAGTGCCTCTTGGACAGCCTAGCAATGCTAAGGATACGCCATGTCTTGCTACGAGCCACACCGAAACAGCATGAATATCACCTCAAAAATTCAATGGGAAAAAGATTGAAAAGGGCTATTTTAGCGTTGGATGTCGATGTGAGCACCAGCATCTAAGACCAATGCAAAGGGGCAGACCTCTCCACTTGCTCTGTGTTTCACGGTAGCTTTAGTTTAAGCAGCTGGTAGGGCTCTCCACGCCAAAACAATGTTAAGTTTTGACTTCTGCCCAAACTTGTTTTTGTTATGGAAGTGTGTTTTCTTGGTTGGAACAGACTTTGGAGAGTCTTTGTCTGCCAACAGCTTTAGCATCCGCTCCCAATCCACCTCCATATAGGTAATAGTTGTCCGATGTCAAATCAAGGTATTAAATACTGTACAGAGCCCCTTTAACATTTGATTGGTTCAGAGAATCGTCACAGTGACAGTGCGTCATCAAGAGTAGCCACGCACAGAGTAAACAGAGCAGAATGATTCTTCTTTCTTCTTCTTGTCTTTTGTTATAATGGCAGCGAAAAAGGGCATGCACAAACCTTCCTCATGTTGCTCGCCAATGGCCACATACAGAAAAAGCTGGATGGCTCTTTCTTCCAGCTTTGTACCAGCTTTGTACCAGCGAAGTGTACCAGCAGCTTTCCAAAAAAAATGCGTGTTCACGGCTACAATTGCTAGTTGCAGTGGCAAGAAAAGTTGAATAGACTCTAGACAAAGCGACTACCGCTCAACCAAGGACCACAACAGTCGGCGTGGGGCGAACCGCTGAAATGACGTCACGGGAGCTATGCGCGTCATCCGTCAGTGGAAATGCAACAAAAGGGGTTCTTGCCAAGGGTGTAATTCAATGTAGCCACTGCGGATGACAACACTTGAAGAAACTTTAGACTTTAGACACATTACCTTCACTAACCTTTACTGGGTGTCCTTTAGACCACACCCACTGGTCCAGACAATGTTAAACAGACACCTTTGCTGTACCTCCACATCTTCAGATGCGCTCAAATTGATTTCATTTTTTTTTGCACATCTTTCCTGAATGTTGTTACAACATCAGTGCCTCCTGAAGGGGAAACTATATCTGGGCATCATATGGACGTTGAGATTGTGGCCTCCCTCAAAAATTAATGCATCTCAAAAAGATTAATAAATCTTCCAGATTAGTCCAGATTCCAGGGAGATCTAAATGTCATGATCTACATGATCTTGGAAATTATGGTCTCTTCTTCTTTTGTCAAAAGATGTTTATGAGAAGAGTATAAATGCAAACGTTACACACACTGCCTTTAAATTTATTTTCAACAGTTGACAAGAAGCTGCCATTCGTAGCAACAGTATGCAGAAAAATGCTGAGACACACACATGTATTACAATCTGTCGAACACACACCACGTAACCAGCAGTTATGTCCTCACACACGCTCTGCAAAGCACCGCTGCCTAATGCCTCCATCGCCCCTGTCGAAGCTCTGACCTGGCGCTGTGATGAAAATGCATGCTTCATCAACTTTGTCACAAAGTCTATGCATTCTATAGTACAGCGCGACAGGCAGTGCAGCCCTGGAATACGAATGAAGCGCTGATGTGGTGTCCCTGTCAGCCCCCCAAAACATCTCAGAGCAGCATGCTAGCAAAAACAATTCGCAGTTACACTTACATCACCGTACAGCGCGCAGAATAATCTCTTTCCAAGTAAATAATTTGCTGAGCACCCTGTCATATCAAGTTGGACTCGGAGCGGGCGAAAGGATTGCGGTTCACCTGGATTAAAGCACGCACCAAAGCTTCATATCCTATTAAAAGAGATTAGAAGAAAAGCAAAGACCCAGGAAATTGCATCACCTGTTGGGTTTTGCGGTTGCAGATTATTGTTGCTGTTAAATCCTACTGCAACCTACACCTCAACTTCTGGGGAATTTTCTTCTTTGAGCACGGATTCGACATAAAGGGATGTTTACACAACAGACACAAGGCTTCATAAATATATCAATAATTGAACAGAGTTTGAACAGAGAAAGTAAAGGTTTAAAGCTGTGTTAGTATCCAAGATGCTCTTCACACACACAGCGAAAAAAAAGAGTTTGAAGAAACAATAAAATTGCAATGTCGGTATTTTCGGAAGCTAAAATTCCAAATATTCATTGCAGTCAGACTATCTTTTAGTTGCACTTGAACACACCACAAAGAGCCAAAGTCAAACCTTTTGATTTGGGCCTTGAAAGAACATTTTTGCAGGTAAAACAAGAACATCGTCAAAATCAAATAGAATTTTACAAGAAAAAAAAAAAAAAACGTAAGAAAAAAATGGTGCAAAACTTTGGGAATGGTTTGGATGTTTTGCTTTTGGTGATAAGTGAATGATTTAGCAAAAACCAAAATCAAACACTTCTTTGGGGTTGCCTGCAGGGGCCGCTCTCTTTTCTGAGGATTTTTTTTTCACTGCAGAATGGAAGTATTTTAATGTGCATGTGTGAGCGTGTGTGTACTCTTCTCTCACAGTGACTCATTATGTACTACCCCTATTATTGCACCTTTGTTTGCCACACCGGAGCAGTGAATGGAGGAGTGCACCACCGTTCATTAGTGTTTTGACACCTCCCCCCCTCCTATCCCCTCCCCTTCCCACCGCGGCGTTGCTGGGATGAGCTTTGGCTTCCTCCTCAGGCACATTGGTACAACACTTTATACATACAAATGCACACGGTATACACATAACACACTTAAGCAATAACTCCTTTCTCCCAAGAGTTCTTTGGCAGCCTCAGGCCACGGCAAAAGCAATGAGGAATTCATTCATTTCACAGTCCAGTCTATTTTGTTGAATATCCATTCAGGGACTGCAAGATGCTCTAAATGTATTCTACATTCAGGCACCCCAAAGCCCTGAAAGTCCAGTTACCTTGTCATCTTATAATACCAAAACAAACCCCCAAAAAGTTTGGAATAAAATAGATTTTTACTGGGTCAATGTACAGACAAAGAAATGGCTATTTATTTATATCAGTATACACACAGCTTTGCATTTAACATTATGTCCGGACCTTTCAATACATCCGTTGTGGTTTTGCTTTGCCATTAAGTACCCATTTATTACCAAAAAGGGGAGAAAAACACTTTTCACTTTTTTACACATAAAACACCTTTGGAGATTTCAAGCCCGACTTTTGAATTAATAGGTTTTCACACATTCATCTCAAGGAGTATCACCAATCAACACATCTTCTCTAGCCTGTTAAAGATGAAAGAATAAAACATTAATGATGTGAGAAATGTCTGGAGGAATAAAAAAGACAGCCCTTTGAGGAGAAACAGGCCTTGGTGCTGAGCAATTTCTGTCAAGGTCTCTAACCATTTTTATAATCTTTGGGGGGCAAGGGGGAGAAGAACCTCAGCATTAATTTTATATTCTGTTAAAAGAGCAACCTCGAAGATGACACTTCGAGCCAGCAGTTCAAACCTGTTGTTTTCAGGCCGAAAGCAAGCGAGGCAAGGCGGGGTTCCACACAGGAGCCAGAGATGAAAGATTCTCATCAGATTCAACTGCTGATTGACCATCAATGTAAATTGCGAGGGTGGGATGCATATGATCATCAGTGATCCTCTGACAATCATCAATGAATATTGATTAAACATCAGCATGTTGCCTACATTAAAATTCGATTTCATTTTGACACAAATCATTGACGGAAAAAAAGATGGAACAGTGAACTCACCACTTTTGCTAATTAACTAATATAACATAATATAATATAATATAATGTAACATAATATAAATAGCTGAATATTACAATAAACAATAAAAATGAAAAAAAAAACCATTTCAGTTTATTTTCAAGGTGGTACATATATGGTCAATTATTTCATCCAATAAAAGAGCATGCATGCTATTTCCACATCAAACCAATAGTGCATGACCACAAGTGCTTTTGGAAACTACAAAAAATCAGACGTTGAGGTATGTTGAGTTTGCACTTACATTTCCTTGCTCTCCATTTCTAATGAAAAAGAGCAAGCCTGTTTCATCCCAACAGTGCACTTCTTGGTAAAGGAAGAAAGTGAGGGGGAAAGTGTAATGTATGAATGAAGAAGCATTGAAATGTCAACGCATGCCTCTCAGGTCCACACTAACATTCAGAGTTAAACCTTTACAAATGTCCTCCACAGCCAGGAGACAGTCATTTGAAAACCAAGGCGCCCCCTCCCCCCCACCCCCCCCACCTCACTTGCTATATTACCAGTCGTAACATTCAGATTTGAGATGTCAGCAGATGTAAATGCCTGTATTTGCCCCCTTTCCAAACACATTTTCATTCTTCTGACTCTGCAACTCTTTAGATTGTGTAGTTAATTGATGTTGTTAATCACTCATGTTTATCCTTGAGAAAATAATCTCCTGTATGTCCTTATAGCTGCTCTCTCTTGTTATTTTAGCCATGTACAGTATCTTGTAGCTAATTAATCGTGGCACTTACATAAAGTTACTGAACTGACTTTATTCCAGGGTTTTAATCAGCAAAAAGGCTGGTGAAAAATAGAGATGTGCTTGGGATGACTGGTGGGAAAACTAAGGGGTGGAATTGTCAAATATGCATCTTCCACGATATCCACCTCTCTTTATTAAAGAGACTTGCTAACATTACACGAAACCGTTCTGGGCCTGTCAGGGGCTTCAAAAGGAAAAATGAAAGCATCGTGTACCTTATTGATGGTGAAAGAAATGGCAACGACAAGAGAAAGAGGAGAATATTTTTGGGGAGCTGAAGTATTTTCAACTGTCAAAGTCAGTGGTTGATTGACCCCTGCGAGGGTCCTCTATTGTGTTTAGCTTTTGCATTGAAATTGCCAAAGTCCCTCGCTCAGCTTTATGCTCAAAACTTGAGTGAATGGTGCAGAAGGGGAAGCAGCCTGCTGGTGAACTGTGAAATAGATTGTTTCATGCCTGACAATTGTATTCTGGCTGCAACTTGACAATAAATATGCTTAGAAATGTATAAGTAAGATGGAGAGTGGAGGAAATGTTGCATTGTTGCACGTATAAGGGAGCTTTTGAAATCACTGCTCAGCATTATTGAGCGTACTGATGGCATGGGTGCTAATCCTTTCCCTGCCTGCTATCGGCTGATTTGTATATTGATGCCACAAAATGTTGTTCACTCATTCATGATTTCAACAACCAACTGTTGACACGTAGAGGGTGGGGACGCAACTGCATCCTAGATGTTGGTGTAGCTGTTGTCCGAGGCTGCATCCCATACTCGAGCACACAATGCAACCTTTCATTTTTACTTCTTGTGCTTTTAGGAGCACTACGTTTTGTGAACGCTTGTTCCCTGCCCTCGGCTGTGGCAGTGTCAATTTTAAGCTGTTTAGTTGTAAATGCATGTATTCACTGGATGTGTTGCGTGGATGCACATTTTGGAGGAAGTGACACCTTCAAAAAGAAAAATATGTGCAACTTGGCACCTGTTTAGAGGCGAATTGAGAACAAAAGAGGCAATGAAGACAGACATGGGTGGGAGCGTTTTTACAGTCTTTATACACCAGGGAAAATAGGTTATAGTAATTAGTTGGAAGAAAAACCCTGAAATTGTCTTTTTTTTTTGGTTTGGTTGACAAAAGATGTTGACAAAACCTTCCTGTGGGGACATCATACATTTTCTGGTCGCATTACAACCGTATTACTGCAGCCTTGACTGGAGTATTGACATGACTGCATCATATCTGAGGGGTGATAATGTTATGATGATAAAACAAAATGCTGCCAAGACACATTTATGAGTAAAGGTTTGTGCACCCAATGGCAATTTTGGTTCTGCAGTATGCTCGCCTCAACAGGGGGGTCCGGGGGTCGACTGAAACCTGAAGCATCAACTCAACTAAACAACTTGCTCACTCTTCTTTAAAGCTAAACAGCTCATTTCTTAAGATTGCAGCGGCAGGGGCAGCGCTCTCTCAGGTTAATCGGTATCATTATGCGTGAATACAGCAATCAGAAGAAAACTCTTATCCTCCATATTTCTATTATTAATCAGTTGCTTTCCAGGACTTGCCCTAATCATTTGTGTACACCCCTGCTCTCTCTTGATGAGGATATTTCAACAGTATGAAACCTAAAATCATCCAGACAAAACTGATGGCTTGCTGCTGTTTTTCGGTGCTCGGAATATATTTGACACAACTTCACACGAGTGGAGGTCACAGTATTATGCATGGCCTCAAACCCAATCGTCGAATGATGATAGCTAGCGCACAAACAGTGAAATTTTGCTCTCGTTCAGCGGGGGGGCGGCTGCTTCTTTGTAACGAAAACAAAGGCAAAAGTGGCATACTAATGCACTCATAATGATGGAGGTTATTTTGGTGACAAGTGAGTTTTAGTTCTTTTA
>CAESWR010002586.1:95065-123979 GCA_903171835.1 Mullus surmuletus | reverse complement strand
GCACTTCTAATACACATACATACATATTAGGGGTGTCACGATTCGTAATTACGTCATGGTCTCGATAATCGAAATCAAAGAGAGGATCGACGATCCCCTCCCTCCACATCGTGGTGTGCAAAGCGGAAGCTAATGACAACGTTGCACATTGTAGCCCACGCCACTTATGACACCAAGGCCAGTGCAGATAAAGAAGACGCGGCACTGGAGCTTGAAGCCGCGCCTGCCTCTCACAAATCTCAAGTGTGGAAATGTTTTGCGTTCCCGGTGAGTTATGTTGACAACGCGAACTTTGTCAACAAGAAGACAAAAGTGTGTTAGGTATGCTACGTGCGTGTAGCATACCCGGCAACAGGAAACACCTCGAACATGGCAGCACACATTTGCCGGCATCACAAAGATGTTGATTGAACAATTGTGAAAACACCATCAGTGTTCCAGCCAACCAGTGCCTCCTCATTTGGAATCAAATTCCCGCAGACCTCAGCTCGCGCTAAGACCATAACAAACGCTATTGGTCTGTTTATAGCAGCAGACCTGCAGCCGTATTCGGTGGTGGTCAGATGTTGTCAAAGAGGAGATTGAGCTATACAAGATGGCTAAAGTGATTTCTTTGAATGCAAATCCACTGAAATGGTGGAAAAACAATGAGCACCCTCTGTGAGTTCTCATTTTGTGTTTGTTTGTTTTTGTTGTCTTCACGTCACTGAAAACAAGGTTGTTAAATAAATTATTTAAATTTGAACATCGCTTGTGTGTAGCCCATCTTTTGAAATAAGATTTAATGTATAAAATGTGATGAATAAAACCAATGATCGTAGACTAGACTAGTCTAAAAATGGCATAGAAGAATCGAGAATCGAATCGAATCGTGACCCTAAAACCGAAAATCGAATCGAATCGAGGATTTGTAGAATCGTGACACCCCTAATACATATATACATACATACAAGTGCGGAGAGTCACACTTTTGCTGCTGCTCCCACAAAATGGCAGAGCATGCTTCTTCAAGGAGCCCCTTCATCAATCAGCCGCCTGGTTCCCCTGTCCAATGGTGGCTCTGGTGTGGCTATTGAGCCTCTCGCTTTGCTGTACTCCAAGTCCTGCTTCTCGGCAGTATCTCTGTGTCGTCTCTCTGGGTCCCGGCTCTTCGGGTCCTGGCTCCCTCTCCTGCTTTATCTGAATGCTCTTTAAGGTTTAGCAATCTTACACTCCTAGGTGGAGGTGATTGTGCCATGTGGTGTCACAACCAGTAATGGATTTTCAAAATAAAACATAAAATACTTCCAGTGTACAATACATGTGATAAAAACATAGACTACACACTGAAATCAGAAATGTTACAAGTTAGAAACACACTGGGAGCTTAAAATGCACACAGTAAAATCATTGCCACTGACACAGACATATGCTACAAACTAGGTTTGAGGTGCTTGAGATTGGTCTTGGTCCTAAGACCAAGGGTCAAAGGGAGCCCCAAACGCGATAGGCCGCCAAAACTCGAAATCCAGGCTCAGAACTCAATTTCCCAGCATCCTTTGCTCAGGCCGCCTCACAGCCAATCACAACAACCATTTTGGTTGTCACCCCCCGCACCCGGCAGGGAATCCCCGCACGTCACTGCTGTACTATAAAACACCAAAGGTGTGCTCTGCGCCGCTCTCCGACACTTTCCAGCATACTGCAACTTCAGTGAGGATCATCGCCAAGAACTTTGCCGTTCTTGCACCGCATGTCCCGCCGTCGAAGCAGTATCGCCTCGTAAGGAGGCACCCACTTTCGTACGGTAAACAGCCGAAACTCCTACCTTGCTGGACGAGACGGGATTCTCTTCATCAGTTCGAAGAGCACTAAGCATCCTGCGCCACGCTACAGAAGAAGCGCCGTTTATATCCTTCTTCCTTTTTCCCCTCTGTTTGAGCGATCCAAATTCCTGCAGAAGGAAGACGAGGAACAGGATTCCCTTCTTTGAAGAAAGTCGACTCTCTGCTCCCGTTAACAAGGGCGAGGACCAGCCGCCGCATCCCGCCAGGAGGCGAGGAAACGGACTTTACCGCTCCATCAAGCCTGACCGGACACAAACTCCACTTTTGCTGCTCCCGTTAAAGAAGAACGAGGACCAGTAACCGTTCTGCTAGGAGGTGAAGAAACAGATTTTCCTGCTCCGCAAAGCCGGACCAGATGACCAGCTCCCCCTTCGCTGCTCCCGTCAGAGCCAAGAGGAGGACCAATGACCGTATTCCGCCAGGAGGCCAAGAAACGGACTTTGCCGCTCCGCAAACCGGACCGGATGACCAGCTCCCCCATTCACAAAAGTTCTTACTTTTGGGCAGAGCTAGTTTAGTTTATTTGTGTTTACATGCTTGTTTACGCTCGAGCGATCTGTTCGTGTTTGTGTTGTACTTGTGTCTCCAAGGTCCCACTGTTCCCACTGGTCCCACACATTAGTTCCATGCTTGTTCTCTGTGCTGAGCTGTACAGTCCACCCCACTCAGTGTGTTCCAAAATAAAAGCGCCTTGTCCTTCCAAACGTAAAACACTGCAGAGGATGGCAAACTTTATTTTTATTGATTCAAGATCCCTTTTTTAAATAAGACAGCGGCACTGCAGTGCTACTGCTCAGGGAGGATACCAAGCCAGTCTTTGTGCAGAATTGTATGTATGAGTACAAATCCTTCATTGGTGGCTCTTATTGCAAATGGCTTGGCTTGTCTCACGTGCCACATTTTGATTCCTTATACTTGAGGAGCCAAATAAAACAATGTGGGCCATTCAAAATACCAAGAGGTTGTTGCTTTGTTTTGTTTTTTTATAAGTTTCATTGGATCTGGTTGTACATCCCAATCATCCTCCTCCCAAGTATATCTATGTACTTCTTCTCGAGCTGTCTTCACTTGAGTGAAAATTGAAACCACCTATCCATTACAATCGTTAGCCTTTTTTCTTTGAGGTGAGATGTCAGTGAAATAAATACTATGAAGAATATATTACATTGTTTTTTCCTGCTTGTTATGTTAGATGGCCATCATACTAAATAGCTTTTACTGTGCAATGGAGGAGTCATTTACTCTGTGATCCACTGTGCTCACACATTCATTCATGAAACAACCTGTAGTCTACACTATGTTTTTCTAGATCTTAAGAGATCAGTACTGGGGCAAGAAATTGAGAAAGCACAGTGATTTATTTTTTGTCTTGTCTTTATTTATGGTTTAAATGCATCATAGAATTGAGTCACAATAAGGTACAAAGGAAAAATGTATTCTAACCCGAAAATAGTGCAGAAAGCTTTTTTATTTGGCATCTGAGATACAGAATAGAGATTTTAGTCTTGATAAAGTAAGCTATTCTTTGTATCGCACTTTCTCTTCTATCTACATATTCTCGTATCCTCATCACCTTTGTGGGCGGTGTTTTTCTAAAGGACATTTGTTGCTTCACTGAACATCTACTAAATGGATTCAAGGAGTCACTCGGAATAATTCACCCACCATCATTTAGTTAATATGCAGATTTTATTAGAGAGAGAGCTCCTCATGAGCTCTTGGTTCTTAAAACATGTCTTGGTGTGCTTGTTGGAGAATGTATGAATATGTATGCGGAGGGCATGTGTGTTCGTGTGACTATGTGGGAGGCGAGAGGCTCCGGCGGAAAACACGGTTGAGGGAAGCCTTATATGTATGAGAAATGGCAGAGGCCAAATCTTTCCCCCGTTCCCCCTCAGGCAAGTGTTACCTCAGTTAAGAGAAGGTCCAGACATGCCCCTCCAGTCTCTGCATGAGTCGCTTTCACTCACACAGATACAGACACACTCTGCTGTTTATCTGTCGGCACTATCATCCTCTCACTTTACCTCCCGCTCTTGTACACGAACAGAAAACCGTTATTAGCAACGTGCAGTTCAACTATGAAAAGAGCACGGGGATGATGTCCCAGATCATGCATCAGCCTACTCATTGAGAGATAAAATAGAACAGTGAAATGAATACTGAGAAATCACTCACAATCAAAGATGTATTTGTCTGTGTGGGCATGTGTGTGTGTGACTAAGGTGTGATGTATTTGTTCGTTGGCTCAACATTTGTTGCATTCATCCATGCGAACATTTATAGACCTGTAAGCTTTTTCATCATCTATTTTGTAAGCATGAGCCTCCACCAGAAACGTGAGTGACAAAAAGCGAATAGCTGTGCTTGCTTTGAGAGCTTAATCGAAATCAGATTATGTGCAAAATAGTTATGGTTATCTGTGTCCTTTGTGCATGTGTACTTTCAAGTTGTTTACCAGCGAACCTGTTTTTATTCTGAATATAGTGAAGGGAAAAACTAATGTTGAAAGACTAACTAGCATCAATGGAAACATGGCTACACTGATATTTATATGCTCATCTGCAGTACCCCTCTGTGTATACATTGCATCATTGGTAATGTCAATAAATGTAAAGTTTAGTCTATGTAGATGATTGTAATTATTTTTGGTCTACGTTACCGTGTGAATCTGTGTAGCCAACCAATTATTCACGTGTGATGTTCTCATTTCTTCTCATTACTTTTGCATGTTTGAATAGGTACCGCAACTGCAGTGGGTTTTGGAGATTTTCGCCAGCCATTAGGTGAACACATCCAACCAGCCAGAGGTGTTCTTTTGACAACGATGCAGTACAAAGCGCTCGTAAGTAAAGTTTCACAGCAGCCTTTTCCATCAGTCATGTGAGCTGTTACAGCTGTCAGCAAATTGCCGGCACACACAGAGGAGCATCGGTGGTCCCCCTGGAGTCATTTCAGGCCCACCTAATTAATGCAGGTGTTTGTGTGTATTTATTTATCTTACCAGGACAGTAGACATTCATCAGGATTAATTAAAATGTAAATGTGCCAACAATGACTCATTTTTCAGCTGCAAGCTCAGAATGTTAAAGTGTTCCTACCTGCAGGGATGAAGGGTGGACGGCAAAGAAAATACCATGTATAATTACTTTGAATGCACATTGTTCTATACTGAGGTTAGCTTATCATGTATGATTTTAGAAAAGTAATGAATGAATTCTCTTCGTAGTCTCGCATCCCCACGACAAACAACCTACAACTGTGACTTCCATTTCCGATGAATGCATTTACTCCCATAACATGTAAATTGTTAGTTTGTGGTTGTGGGATCAAAATGTAGCTCAAAAGATTTAACTGTCATCACAAATCCTCTGAAGGTTCTGCCAGTATAAGTGTTAGTCACACCACATCTTCAAAACGGAAATTTGTCCGTACACACACACACACACGCGGCACTAAAGGCAGCAAAAACAGGGCACTTTGGTCATGTCAATTTTCTATCCATTTTCATTTGTAGTAGTAGCTGCTGCTGTAGATAACAACAATAATCCCATCAGTTGGGTTAAGGGCAGAACAAATGAGCTAGAGGGTAAGCTTTAACTACTAAGGGATTTAGCTGAAAGTGTTGAAGAATTACACGTTTTCTACCATCAAACAGGTTACTAAAAAGCTAACACCTAAACTCTAGGTCTATATTTTGTTTTGCTTTTAAAACCCCTCCCTCTCATCTTGTTTTACACATATTTTTTTTTTTGTGTGGTTTTGTGGTTTTACACAGTGAGGTTAAATTGAGCAATTTATGTCTTTAGTGAGAGTGAAAATAACCAGCCTACAGGAGTAACTGTTATGCCATGTTCACACCCGATTCACACCACACACAACCAGAATGCATAAGTCAAACTAAATGAGCATTTCCCACACTTGCCATGTGACTTGATGCGTATGGTCACGTTGGCTGCGCTTCGACACACCGTGTGAGTCACTTGAAGTTGAAAAATGTGAGCTTTTTGATGCAACAATTGTGACTGAGCTGCGTTCAGCGTGAACGTAGCCTTACATGCCTCATGGTATGTAAGTGTGACGTAAGTACTCTCAACTAAAAAAAAGCAGTACCTTGATCGAATGTTTATATTTTTTAAAAGATCAGCCAATTGCATTGTTTTAGATCTTCAGAAAATGTTGTCAACTTACTGGTATAGTGTTTCACACTACCAGAAGGATCTTCACATTCAGACTGTCCCTCTGCACGTCCCCTTGCTTATGGAACAAGTGCATTGGTGAGCACTATTCTCTTCACACAAATCTCTTGCAGAGATTTATTTTCCGAGGTTGCTAATATGATTCCGTTTCTCTACGACTTCCTCTCCTTGAAACTTCCTGTGATAGAGTCTGTGGCTGTGATTAAATGTATATTATTGCATTTAAGACAGGGTTGCCAAATAATGCAAATATCATGTGTCAATTGTGTGTGTAGATGAGGTTTGAGGATGTTATGCTGGTCCAACTTCGGTTGTAATGGCAACAGGATATTTGCAAGCCCATCAGACTGACAAGTGGTCTTCTTTTAAAACAAAAATTCTGAAAGAAATGTAATAGAACAAAATCACAGGTAGACTGTGACATTTAATGATGTGGAGCTCTATTAAAAGATCAAAGATAATCACCTCATGTTTGTGCCCTGCAAGACTGCAAGCCTCTGCCGTCAAATTCTTCTTTGAGGATGGAGGAAATCATCTACTGTTCAGGTATGTGTTAGTTTGATAAAAAAAAAAAGTGAAGGACTTAGTGAGAAAAGGATATTATTTCTATAATGGATTCATAAATGTGAAAAATACTATATTACACCTAATTCATACCTAAAGGCTCTGAAATGTGCAGTGAAATTCAGCATTACGATGCCCGTCTGGATGAAGGGATAGCGTCCAAATATACAAAGGAAAGGATGCCATTCTTCTTTCTTGTTCTGAGCAATGCGAGGATGTCTGTTACAAAGGGAAAACTCGCAATTTTCTGCTCACTAGCTCTGAACACTGGATGTACTGGAGAGGGCCAGCTGGTGCACTTTGTCCACAATTCATTACCTTGTCAGTCCAATGAATTATAGAATGACTTTGAGTGACAAGGCATAGAGGCAAGTGACCCGGCAGCACTCAGAAATGTGTGGTACTATTTTAAAGGTTTACAGAGAGAAAAGTATAATGGCTTTCAAATTTTACAGAACTTGGATGCCTAATTTTGTATCAGTAATGGTGATCGAAGCCAAAAAGTCTGAGAACTAGTAAGACAATAACAAAAGAATTCAGCTACTTGGTCAAATCTGGTCTCTTAAATACCGTGGCGTCTGTAAATGCAAAAATTCCATTCATTCCACAGACTTTATTTTTTGCTTTATTTCCACCACACAAATAATTAATCAGAATAAAATTTGCTAAGCTTAATATTTATGTGTTTAAGCCCAGCAAGTGATTAATAGCATTATGATTTTCCTAAACCAATTTTCCTTGTAATTTGTTGAATCAGAAAGCATTCAATGAATAGGCAGATGAATTATGAATAGAAGGATAACCTTGCTGAGTGTGAAGCAAGATGATGAATTGCCAATCAGCCAAATGCATCAAAATGTCAAACAAGCGTGTCTTTGATCCTCTGTAGGCTGTTAGCAGCAGCTAATAAAATGTTTATTAAGTATGTCCCCAGGTGACAAGATATTTATCAGTGTGCCAATGCTTCTCCGGTAACAAACTGCCAATGCAAAGCAGGAGGGAGATTTCTCAGGGGAACGGTGTTACTTGAAAGCCACTGTGCTGCTGTCCCCACCAGATCAATACGATAAGCACATCCACCGCGGCATGCTTCTCCTCTTATTTTTTTGTGTGTAATTTTATGCACTTTTGTTTTCTTAACAAAATAATCCCAAATCCTTCTTTAACACTGTTAAGAAATGGCTTTTTACAACTTTTTTCCCCGAGTTATCTTCCCAGGAAAAGAAATGGCACCATTGTTACAGATGCAACCGCTGGTCGTAGTATTTATGGCGACTCGTCAGGAAAAGAGGAAACCATCAGTCACTACAGCAAGAAAATCCTGAATAAAAAACGACCGTGGGTTTGTAAATCAAAAATGATGATTCGGAGCACAAAGGAAATCACATAGAGGTGTCAAAACAAACAACTTGTGTGTATATTAAGTAGCATGCATAGACATATACTGTATATGCTCTACTTTGAGTCGGACTGGGAGCTGAAATCTCCCAAATTATTCATCAACAGAATTTCATCTGCTACTTGAGCACATTTATCATGCAAAAGGCATATCATTATTAAATGGAGTCCTACTGAGCAAAGAGACAATGGAACTGTGGAGGAAGAAATCATGATGCCACCTCTGCAGGATACATCTGCCTGGAGTACAACCTCCCACACATGTAAGCAATAAACAAAATGCAAAGATATGTTATTAACACGCTTGTTGTTCCTATTGTCACACCTCGTCCTGTCTGACATTGTATCGAGTAGAACCAAAAGCGCCCGGTGACACCAGCTGTTTAATGGAGCTTTTCCATTCGATAAGCGGCAGCCTGAAAAACCTCAAAATGATGGATGGATTGTGACTCATCCCGAGCAATTATAAATATCCTGTCAGCACCTTTCTTGCCATCGTCAGCTCTGCAAATATAGTTTTTCAGGGCGCCACCTGATGTAGCTCCTCAATTCTGCATTACGAGCTCGCAGAGGAAGTTCGAATGATTTCAATTTTCAATATCAAATATACAAAAAGTCCATTACTGGAACAATCTATTATCTCAATATCATGATGCAGAGTCGCTGGGAATTCACAGTGTTCTCAAAATCCCCCTCATATATTGTCGTCTGAACAAGAGCAGTTTTTTTTTTAAGATCTAAATTTGTATTCTTTTAAAAGGGTGATACTCAGCAGAAATGTGCTTTGAGTAGCCGGCGTCGTCTGCAGCGAGCAGGGAGGATGTGCAGCACGCGGAGAGTTCGGCGAGCAGGAAACCGGCAGTGGAAGTAACACAGTGTGATGGCTCCCGCTGTGATCATCATGTGTAATGCGAAATAAGCAGATGTGAGACATCCATCAGGAAGCCGAAAAAAAGAAAGAAGAAGAGGGGGAAAAAAAAGGAAGAGTGCCGGCCCCTAATCAGTTTGATTAAAGAAACCGGGCAGAGCGAGCAGCGAGAGCAGCCCGTCCGAGCGCGCCGACGACAAGAACGCTCGAGAGTCCTGAGGGAAGAACATCTGCGTTTTTTTTACTCTGAGTTTACATTCTCCTCCACTCTCCCTGGAGATTATTACCCCAGAGTACCAAAGCATAGGTCTCCTCATCTCCCCCCCTTCATGTACACCGCCATCTCTCAACCACACCACAGATATTGAATTTCTAATGCAGGCCATATCACTGCTGCAAGTGGAGCTCTATCTCAAACCCCACTCACACACACACACACACTCACACACACGCTCACACACACTCGCAGCTCTCCCTACTTCCATCCTATATTGAAATCTATGCAAATTCATAATAAATCTTAAAAGGCGCCATCATTCCCACTGACACTCTTCATATCAGTAAATCCCCGGGGGAATCCCGTGCTCGGTGACTGTGAAGCATTTTAGGAACTCCCCCGAGTGCCACTGGGGAACTCTGGCTCTCACATAATTATCGCAGTGTCCAGAGGAAGGAAGGAAAGGAAGGGAGGAAGGAAGGAGGGAGCGGTAAATGCTGCTTAAGTGAGGACATTTTAGTCCCGTTGGCTATGCTTTACATGCAGTCAATATTCGGCTTAAGGTACACATTCTGGTTACTGAAACATTAGGAATAACCTGTTTACGTTTGTTTGTTTATTTTTTGTTTGTTTATTTGCACATTGGACAGACAAAACATCAAGTTTAGTAAAAAAGCCAAACATTGTGCAGGAGAGATGGAAGCCAAGAGAGGCTTATCAGATATACTTCCCCTATAAAGTAAAATGTGTGTACTTCCACTATAAAGTAAAATGTATCTAAAAATAAAAAATAAAGTTTAACTACAAGTAGAATAGATAGAAAGAAAAAAATCGAAATACAGATCACGGTGTACACATTTATCATGCATGAGCAAACAGGGTTATTCCATTGCAATCAATTTGGAAATCCCGATCAAACAGCGATGCACAGAGAGCGTCTCGCACAAACCCCGCTTTGTGTAACTTACGCTCACCTTTTTGTGGATCTGGCTGTCCCGGTACTTTCTACCTTAAATGCCATGATGTTTGTGTCTTTCATCATGAAGCGATTCGTTTCCTCTTCACTCCAAAAGTGTAGCATTGTGTTATTTTTGTTTGTTTGCAATTAGTTGTAATTAGTTCTTGCCAATAGAACATGCGCAGAACACAGATACATGTTCTGTTTGATGAGGATATCCCGACCAGCGTATACATACATATATCAAATATTGTGGTTTAGAAAAGGAGTAACCCAGGGGTAATATTCAGGTTTTTAAAAATATTTCCTAGATGGGTTTTTGGTGTTTACATGGCCGCGCACAATCAGGTCATTGCTAATATTCTGGTTAAAAAGGGGCCATTTGACTGCATATAAATGTAGTCAGTGAGAAAAAACGATACTGGCTCTTATTGATTTTTTTGTATCATCATGGGATAAAGTCATGCAAAATTAGAGAGGGCACATCAAATATTCAGACCCTCATGCCTCAAGAAAATTCCATCAATCACTGACAAACTGCAGAGTTCCCCCGATAGCAGTTTTGACTTTGGGAGGTTTACAACCAAATATTTGCATCAGTTTGTGTTCTGCGGTAGATTTGTGAAAATCAATACGTGACAGCAATCTGAACGACGCGCAGGCTCTTTCAGCATCCCTGCCGCCTTTCCGTCAGAACATTTTATCATAAGTGTATCTAATAAACTGGGCGGACAGTGCAAGTAGTTTTTAACGAACATAAATTGGCGTCAGTTGAACAAAAATGGTGCAATGAGAGCGCCGAATTGGTAGACAACTAAGTGCATCTGACAACACACAGAACATTTTAGAGTTATATTTTTGTGACATGAATGAGCGACTGTCTCTGATTTATTGGCGGAAAACAACATTTTGTCCTCACATGCAATCCCTGAGCAGCGCCAGAGATCGATTTATTCTGGAATGAAAAAGAAATGACCATGTCCGCGTCTCCACTGCAGCGCTGGTTTGGGAAAGTACGGCTCGTGACTCATGGAGCCCTTGCGTTGAGTGTATTACTGTACGGAATTAATGCTCGTGGAAATAAATCCATCGGGGCTTTTCGCACACTGATGCTCTCAAGTCATCATCAATCATCATAAAGAAAATTTGGAAGGGGTTGTAATTGTCAGATATTTTGCCTTCCAATTGAAAGAAATGAATGTTTTTGTCCATTTTGCTATTGATTTATGATGTTTAATGTAATATCATAGGCATTTTATCTTTAAAGTCTTCTATTTCAATGGAAATTTCCCTCTAACTGTGGAAGTTTCTACCTCAGCAAACGCTTCAATGCCAAACTGTGAAAAAGTCTTGACAATGTGCGTGGTTACTCTGCTGTCTGGAAGTTAATCATGTTGTCAACGAACCTTTTACCAAAGCTTTTGGCATCCACGTTTCACATCTTGGCGGATAAGATCAGATAATTAGTATTTTCCTCTCTCATGATGATCGAAAAATGCAGTGACGGCAGCGTGTTATTTTCACAAAATATGTTTTTTATTTTGTTGTAGCAAATTTGCATTTTATAACACACAGCTGGATTTAAACGCCTTCATACAGTACATATCTTACAGTAAGCTGCGCATTTTAAGCAGTGGGATCTTTTCCTTTTTACTGGCTTCCAACCTCATCAAGTAACAAACTCGGTAAAGAATGCCAAGAGTGAGCTCGCTATTTACTCCGTGTACTTCGGAGATAAAGCTCAATTTTAAAACACCCATATTACAAAACTTTGTGCTTGGGAAGTATTCCAACGTTGTTTTATTTTTTCACTTTTTCTCTTGGCAGTAAGTTGAGATTCACCATATGGCTGGATAACCTTGTCAAGCCAAAGAGCCAAATTTGAATGTTGCCGGTGGTTACCAGCCATGTAGTCTCCGTTGTCTCCATCTCAGTGCTACAGATTTTTGTCATCACCCTGAATTGATGAAGCATTGGGTCGAAAATCAAACCAGCATCCTTCATGACGTTTTGTTTTAGCTGTAATTGGCGCTTGTGTCTCTTTTAATAGTACGGGAGGGAGAGAGAGCATCACGCAGTGCTTACCCGCAGACGCAGATGGGCACTGTGGGGGAGATTTCCGACGGCGCGTGAGAGAGCTCGGCAGGCCAGGTGTGACACAAAGGCTCCGCCCTCTCCGCCTCTGGGCTCCGTCTCTGATTGAAACTCTCTCTTGTTGTGGGAGTGCCGCGGAGCGGTGAGACACAGACACCGCTTAGTCTGAAAAATTAGTGCCATCAGCGTCTCAGCATCCGGATTAATGAGAACCCGCGGTGCTGAGCCAGGCGAGGGCTGCTCATTTGTTTGGTTACCCATCTCCATTAAACAGCAATAAGGGGAATTCATGGAGCACCATCACCGAGCGGGGGTGTGCTGGAGAAAGCCCGCGTGGAGGGATTCGTAGCACAACTAAGCTCATCACGCCCGGTAATCTCAGATGAAATTAAAAAGCCGTGGACAGCTGCGGAAGAAAGTGGAGAGAAAAAAAAAAATCCTCGCAAGCTCTGTTTCTTTCTTTTTTTTCTAATCTTTTTCCTCCTTCCATTTTTCTCCTACTTAACATATTCCTTTCATCTTGCGAGAATTGTTTCAAGGCGCTGCTTCGTGGTGCTTCTCTTGTATTGTGTCAGAGCCAACAAGGCAAGTAATAAAAGGCGGTGTGACACACGACGGCGGGATATGGAAAAGTTACAATGTGCCATATGGCGCTACGATGTACTGTAGCTCAAATTAAAACCATGAAGTGGATAACAAAGCATGTGTCTTCCTGCGCAGATCTGTTCATTGTCCTCCGCTTGAAGGGCTGTGGCTGAGGAAGAAAAAAAATAACACGCCGTCTGTTTTGTCTGGCATGTAATGCCATGTCAGAGTTGTATTTTAGTAGCTTCACAGGGAGCATCTCGGCGCCAGCCTTAGAAGTCTCCCTTTGTTCTCATAATTTTATGTTTCAGGCAGGGAATATGAAGGCCCGCAGCACTTGGAGTAATTGTATTTGGGTGTATTGATTCATATTTCTGACCGGTCTTTCTGAGAGTTTTTTGGCTTTTCATGCTCCAGCAGATATAATGGAATTGAAGGAGGAGAAGGTACACCAGTGCAAGGGAAAAAAATCCCATTTAAAAACAATTAGCATGTATCATTAAGCAGGAGGAGAGGGAAACACCTGAAGGAGGAACAGGAGGAGGAGGAGAGAGAAATGAGAGCGGCGAGAGCCAATGAGGAGGATAGTGAGGTCCAAGGACATCTGTGTCAAAGATGGTGCAGGTGCCCCAATGGTCTGATGATCTCTAAGTGACGAGCGCAGCTCATCTCCTAATGGCCTGCGATGATTTAATGAACCTCTGTCTTCGCTGCAAGTCTCTAATCGCTACTACTTCATTAACGGAGGGGCCGGTAAGAGTTTGGGAGGGATAATACACCACTTCCAAGCCTTAAACGATGAATAAAGTCGTTTTTTCGCCAACGCAGTGGCAAAGGGCTATTAATATAGGGCAACATTTTTACCCACGAATAACCATTAATTTTTTTTTTTACTCATATTTACTGAAAATGTGATGAATGTTCCCTCTATTCTCCACAATCGCTACATTTACATGCAGTCACCCTTTTCTAACTGGAATATTAGCAATGACCCGGTTGCGCACGACTATGTAAACTATATAACCGGAATATACTCATATACCAGTTTTTTACCTCTGGGTTACTCCTTTTCTAACCCAAATATTCAACCATGTATATGCCGATTAGGATATTACCATCAAACAGAACATGAATTTGTGTTCTGCTCATGTTCTATTTGCAACTATCTTGGTCTTTTGAGTACAGTAACTACTTGTACTGACGGCCAAATGCAAAAACAACACCACGTCACATTTTTGGAGTTAGGAGGAAACTCATCACTTCATAAGTGCGATGAAAGACACAAAGATCATGGCATTTGTAGATGGTAGAAAGTACTGGTACAGCCAGATCCATGAAAAAGGTGAGCGTAAAGTTACACAAAGCAGTGGATTTCTCAATTTAATACAGTTACCATGTATACAGGAATAACCCTGTTTGCTCACACATGTAAATGGGTTATTCTGAATGTTTCATTAACCTACCTACCAAGTACCTTAACCTAAACCTACAATGTCAGGTTCAGGTTGTATTTGTTCAGAGAAGACAAAGAAGTGAAAAAGAAAGACTTAAGAGCAAGAGACAAAAACAAAACAAAAATCTTGAGAAGCGACATGTTTGGGTTCAACTCGGCTTCAAGATGGACACCTTCATTCTTGGTATATGCTAACGTTACTGGTTACCAGAGTTGCACCATGGCTGACCATCAGAATTCCCCCTGGTTGATTTTGTTAAGAAAAATCATTCTTTCTGTAACTGTTTGGCAATAAGATGCCTCACCGCTCCATCACGTCCTGGTCGCCTGTGTGAGGCCTCATAAGTTTTGGTGTTTGAGGGGTATCTGTAGGAGCACTATCACCTTGTATTACTTCAAGGTTCTATAGTATACGCATTATACACAAATATTATTTTTCAGCAAAGTTAGAAGTTCAGTTAAAGAGTGCAGATCTCATTCAAGGCCTCAGAGAAATTGAATCTACCCATACAAACTATTGAATCTTCCACAAAGTCTAGTGGGTTATTCAGCAGCTTCATGTAAATCACTGTGGCGGTGAAATCTATTGACGGCGAAACCAAAGTCAGTGTTTTTGTTTCTCCCTTAAATAGTTTTTCTATGCCACATTCTTCCTCAAACCTTGGTGACAAACGAATGGAAAATACAACCACCTTGGAGGAAGTAATGGGGGGAACCTTTGACATTAATATCCCGGATGCAGGGACATAATATATTGGCTCCTACCAGATATTTTTGCAAACATAATCAAATGTCAATGAACTTCACACTATAGCGGGTTCTTTTCTCTAGCAAGCTTCTGTCTTGTACAATCACCTCACAGCCTTCATGCTTGCTTGCACAATAACATCTGTTTACTGTGTGTTTAGGATCACGCGTCCTCCCATTCATGTGACGCTGACACAATTCCACTTCTGCAGGTAAGTTTTTGTCATGAATAATTAAAGCATAGTGAAGAAGTAGTACCGCTGCAAGCTCAAGTCGACACCCTTGTCTGACGATCCATTCACATGCTAAACAAAAGATTGCACAAAGATTACGGGGATTATTATAACAATGACACATAAAAAAACATCAGCACACGGTATGATTCATTATGATTCATTAATGAGAAGTTCGGGCCGACACACGCCACTGGAGTGTCAAATTAAACTTATAATGAATAGCTTTTTTTTGGTATAATTATGAAATTCTGAACCTTGATAAGGTCAACTATGGTACATTACAGTAAACTGGCATTTTCACCTGTCAACTCATTACAGCCAAACTCATTTTTTCAAAGCAGGCCAGTGAAATTCACCGAATCGTATTAGATGCGGTGTGTGCACTTGAATGCAGAATATAATCCCTGCTTTTTATGATTAAGAAAGAAATGTAAAATAGATTTTGTGTTTTGTAGGGTCACCTGTCGACAGAACCACATGAAGTTGTCCAAAATTGGATGTTGCACAAAAAGGGCTCTACACAGAGTTAATTATAACATTATTTTGTGTTCTTTATGGTCTTTTGAGCCCAACAGGGTTGCACAGGACATAATTTCCTTCTCAGCATCTTTGAAAATGGCAGAAAATGGTTGAGTTCTGTGTCTCCATAGGCCAAAATACAAGACATTCATATGAAATATGTCCAAACCGACGCAGCGGTGAATAGCGTGGATGTTCACAATGGCTCCTTTACTAAATTTCCCCTGTGAAAAGTAATGTTGACCCACATTCCAGTGCCCATGAATCTATTTCTCCAGGCCCTCACTGACTTTCAGCTCACACATCTCTGTTGCAGTCACATTCATTACAGTTTCATCGTGTTGCTTCTAAAATAATCAGGATGTTGAATGAAATTGTTCCCTTTTCCCAGTGAGTCCAAATGGCAGAATATTCTATTTGGGATGTCTCCATTATTGGCTGTGGGACAACAGGCCTTAGGAAATGGACAAAAGAAAACTTAAAAATGCTGCTGCTCATTGAGGTATCACTGTGGTCAGAGGTACTCTTGACAATATTTCATACCTTAACTTAGCATGTGGCATGGCTGAACACTGTGAGAGCAGATGCTGGTGCTGCGGAGCTCAACGCTCGGCTGACAGAGACTCTCCCAAGTTTGTTCCAACCAATAAAACATGTTGTATTACCATAAAAAAATCCAAGTAAAGAGAGAGAGAAGCTGAGAACAACATTGCTTTTGTATGCAAAGCCCAAACAGCTGCTAAGGCTAACGCTAAACTTTGTGAAACAGCGAAACAACGTCTTGTGATTAAATATTGTAAATAGCCCATTTGCGGTATGAAGTGATTCAACTGTGAAGTCAGACAAAATTTGCTAAAAACATCCATAATACATAAGGCTGCCCAGGAAGTGAAAACTCATGGAATGTCCTTTAGTTGTATGGTAGCAGTCTAGTCTAGTCTAGTCCAGTGTAGTAGTCTCTTCCTATGTCATCCTCAGACAAGCTCTCCATCGGCGTCTCAATTCATATTCGTATTTTCATCATCGACCCTCTGTGAATGGAGTCGAATGCCTTCCAGAAGTCTATGAAAAATTAGCACAGCAGGTAGGTTGTTCTTCATCACCTCTTCTATAATCCTCCATAAGGCAAGGATCTGGGCTAGAGTGGTTCTCCACATTCGGAATCTATTCGGAATCCACTCGGACTAGTCTAGTTGTAGTAGTATTGTAGTTACTCTCTAGTCTGCCATTAAAGGACTTCCAGCAAAAATGTAATTCTTCAAAAGGTGGGTAATCTGTTTGTATCGTAGTGTGGATCTTTTTTAGTTCAACATTTTTCAATCAATATTTCAGTCATCTAGCGGTAAAATATCACACATAGCCCCTTTAAGGCCTGGTCCGGTTTAGCGATTGTCCACTTCATAGAATCAATGAAAAACCTTGATTTGGATTTACGTCCTTAACTAGAGGGCACTCAGTGTTAAAGTACATGTCTCTGCCACAGCAACACAATCAACCATTACCCCCCCCCCCCCCCCCGCCCACACACACACACACACACACACACACACACACACACACACACACTTTTGTGGGGATAATTAAGGGACTGCGTTGTCTAGGTAACAGTACACACATTTCAGTGTATATGTATGTCTGGCGGTCGTTCTTCAGTTCAAAGGCAGTTAATGGGTTGATGCACTGTGTTTGAACTGACAAATAGCTTTAGAAACCTCCACGCAATTTTCTGTACGGGATTAGTGGAAGCGTTTTTTTTTTCTTTTTTTTAATGCAGATTCAGACATGGAAGGGAGCCAAAAGTGGTCTTACTGTAGGGAGTGATAACTGAGGTGAGCTTTGGAGGCTGTTGTTTGCAGATAAGCAGACACGGGCAGAAGGGCTCATGGAGTCCGAGACATATACTGACCCACCTGTCAAACGAAAGCAGAGAACCTCAAGTGTCAGAAAACGTTTATTGGTTGATGTGCAGTTCATTTCTACAGTGGCCTGGATTCTAGGGGCTGCATACTGTTGTTTTAAGTCAAGCAAATACTTGGCCTTTCAACAGCCATCGCAGGGGCGACTGTGACCCTTGTTTTTTTTTTTAAGTGTGCTCACAGCAGGCCCCGCTGAAAGATGTTTTTACCTCACTGTGAAACCAAATTTGAGGCTAGAGAACTAAATTGCGATCGGAGTCTCACTGTCTGCCGGAGGACCCCCAACTGCCCATGTGAAGCTCATCCCACGAGTGCAGCATCTTGAGCTCAGGAGGGTCTCGCAATTCAGCTGTGTTTTCGGAGGCCACATGGGCCCCAGGCGGCCAAGTACTCCATGGTGATCCCATGTAGAGGTCAACAAAAACCTTCTGTTACACAGGGGTGTTTCTAGACACTCTAGGGCCCATGGGCAAAAGGCACCTTGGAGGCCCCCCTCCCACGTTGCTGCCTTACACTGCTACTTGTCACTCCAAAAGTTCAAAAATGTTTAACTTCGAGTGAAGTGATGTGTCGACAGTCTTTTTGCTGGTGTTGCTTGACATTGACTTTGTAGGCATTGTTGTTGCGTTGCTCATGCGAAGGGGTCCCATGTCGTCACAGCCATCTGTGGGGGTCCCCTTCCAGCTCTGGGCTAGGTGCAATTCCCTGAGTTGCCCACCCTGTTGCAACCATAGACTGTATATAAAGATGGACGAAGCAGAAGTGACGTCACCCATTGGTTTGTGAACAGCCGTTTTGAAGCCAGTTCATGGACGCAGCCATGTTGCTTTTTTTCCCTTTTTTCCAAAACTTTTTCAAAACTCATGCGGGCGGAGCTTGGAGGGACAGGTGAAGCGCGCACTAGCTGCTCCTCAGTCAGCGGCACTAACAGAGCCTGCTTAGCTAGTCTGCCTCTACCGAGCAGCGAGCTCAACGACGCCGTCTCAGGCTCCGGAGTGGGTCGTGCCAGTGATTTTTTATATTAGAAAATGTGAAAACAAACATATTATATAAAACAAAACTTTTATTTCTGCAATGAAAAAAGAAACTTCGACATGTCCTCGAGGTTCATGTCAAATGTTGATTGCTGATCTCAGCTCTCGTATCAGTCTCACACACTTCTCACTAGTGTTTCCTCTCAGCCTCCTGCAAGAGAGGAAACATGCACATACACATACAACATACACATGCATCATCATCCACAGCCTCAAACACACACCAGCATTCATTTGTTTTAAGGACACTTTTCAAACTAGTTAAGATGTCAGCCCTGTCCCCGACTGCAGTGTCACCGCTGATATCTGCTCGCAACTCACTGACAGGTCCCGTATAGTGAGCTCGGACACTTAAACCTCCAGGTTAGAGCTGAATAGACATGAAAACACTCACTCACCAATAATTTGAAGTTGGGAATCTGAGTGTTCTGTCGGGTCACAGCGGGGCAGAGGAGAGGAGACCGACCTCGGAACACCAGCGAGCAGCAGCAGCCAATCAGCAACAACCCCAAATAGCCCCGCCCTAATTTATGCAGAATTTAAAAACTGAATATATTAAACCAAAGTCCTAAAATTTCTTTCATCCCCGTCAGAGTGTACGCGGGGCTAGAATGGTTTTTTGAACCAGGCTGTAAACATGTTTAATTCAGCTCCAAAGGCTGACATTTTATCACAGGGGTCATTGGAAGTTGCTCTGTTCTGCAGTCAGTCCACTGGTGGTAAAGCAACATTTTGGTATTTTCCGCATTGGCTTCACTCGTTAGACCAGAAGGTTGGTGCTTGGTTGCAACGCATAGTCCGCTACGTTTCCCATGTTGAAAATGTACGATGTTACAACGATATAGAAGAAACACGTACAGAGAGCCCAGACATGCGGCATGATTCAGGAGGAGCCACAAGCCCCCCATTAGGCATCCGCTGCGTTTTCACTGGAACTCATCATGTCATTCATTGAATTCATCATCTGCTGCTGTAATTAAGACCATCCAAGTGTCCATATTCCATCGTCCCACGCCAATTAAACGTGTGTTGCGATGCAAAATGTTGAGGCTGCTGTATTTTCTATTTAAAGACGCGCGAGTTGATGCACATCTTTCAATTGTTTTATTGCCACACATTTCATTACATGGATAGAAATTTTGTGCTCAGTGAAGCGGAACACATTGCTGTGGAATATGAAGCCTAATTACAGTGCAGGTCTGTCATTTATTCCTTTGTTTTGTTTTCTCCACTGCGTATAATGTGCTTGTGTTTTATGTGGCAGGTGCGGGGCCCAAGTTTGGAGACAAAGAGTGGGGAGCGTGTCCATCCGAACGGGTGCCACAGGCCTCCGCCTGCAGAGAGCACATTGTGGATCCACGCAAATGCTTATAGAGTGAAAGTAAGCGTTGTAAGACTATTTTATGTCAGATAATATCAAAGAAGCTGTCATATCACAGTGTTAAATACGTGTTTCTGCTGTGCTAAATGAAGACTCCTCACCGGTGCCAAAGAGCCTGGCTGCTGACACACACCAATCCTTGAAACATGCTCACACCGCTGGAACGGTGTTCTGACAGTCGGGTGCTGAGCCACCACCTCGTCTTCATCAGCGCAGGCTGAGGCAGCATATCAGCAGCGTAACAGTGGCCTCAATCCATCAGTGTCACACTGGATGTTTTCATCAATGCTCGAGACTCGAAAAGATTTTTGACTCTGCCTTACAGTACAGAGCTCGAGTAATTCCTGTTGTCTTTCTCTCATACTCAGATTACAACTAAGCATTTAAGAGAGGACAACAGCTGAGCCCTTAAATTGTGTTCCAGATGGACTTATTTATAAATGTGCAGTTAAGACGTCAGTAGTAGATCTTTTGTTCTGATACCATATGATTTGCTGAGAGGTGCAAAAGGTCTGTGTTAGTCATAATTGTAGAAAGACTAAAGATTCATTAAAATTATCACTTTGCAAATCTGCCATGGTAACAGTCTTTAGTCTTTAAAAGTCTTTAAGTCACATGTCCAAAATCGGATCTTTAGGTCACTTGTCCAAAAACCAGATCATAGAACAGTCTGAGCATTCTGAGATTCTTTATCTGCATTAATGAATGATTGTGTGCTGCAATGAAGCCCCTGTGTTGTTTCACATTTATTAAGCCGTTTAATAAATGAATATATTTATTTCTTGATTGCTCACTCAGTTCACACGCAGCATGATTTATACGGTAAAATCTCACAACATTTATAAACTGCTGCCTTGCTTGTCATTGACACAAAGCTCTTTTATTTCCTCCATCTGCTTTTTTTGGGAGCAGATTGGACAAGGTGATGACAGTGATGATGATCAGTAAACACTGACTGCTGGCAGAACTGGCAGTTAACCGAAAATATCAGCTCTCTTTGACACAAATTAATCTGCACATATGTTTGGTTAACAGTCTAATTCTAATCTACAGTGTTCACAAAGCTGTGGAAAATGAGCTACACACAATCAGAATGTTGATAGCCTGATGGCAACTTGCTGCGGGATGCGTACAAAAGATATGACTCCAATCATGAGTGAGAAAAAGACGTCTTTCTCCATCCACAGCACTCTCGCACACCCTCTCCAGTCAGCAAAAACACCAATTCCTCCATTTTTATGTAAATTGAGTATTCCAACTTTAATTTAGTCAAACTGAACACATGTATTATTTAGTGCTTACTGCAAGGTTAGGGTCTCGACATGTAAGCCATTTTGATAAATAACAAATCTCTGAATGAATATAGAATAGATTCATCTTGTAAAATGTCCTTGCTAAGTGACAATAGAGTGCAAATACTTACACTGCAAACATCACAAAGGCTTTTTTCCCCCCACAGTCAAATCCAAAGTGGCCTTTGAAACCAGGGCGCCAAGTTAGACGGAGAGATGTGCCATTTTTGAAAGGCAACTTCTGAAGACATTGTGTCTTCTTATTGTGGTGCAGGTTCTATGCTAAACACCCACAGGTGATTGTGCAGGTTTATGGCGTGTGGCAGAAAAGACTTCCTGTGCTGGTCTCTCTAACAACGGAGCTGCCTGAGTGTTTCGGAGGAGGCAGTTTTCTGCCTATTGTGGTAGAGAGGGCGGTCGGGGTCGTCCCAGGTCATCTTCAGACACATCTCTGCAGCTACTGAAATGTTGGTGCCTCACCATTGATCGTCATTCCATCTCAAATGTTTAACCATTTCAAGCTGGTTTGTCATGTGCTCTGGTTTTTCTGACAAGCAGATGTATCGCTGCTCCATAATCTATCATTCAGAACATGCAATGCGCTATCATTAACTGGTAATTAATTTGAGTTCCCAGTGTTCTGAAAGTGCAATATATTGCGGCCTACACTGCCACTTTTCTTTTTTTCCCCCTCATATTTTTCTCTGTTCAGCACTCTACCAACTGATAAAATAAAGTATTTCATAAGTACTGCACACTTCAGTCAAGCATGTTCTTCACACTATGTAAAATAGAATGAAATTATAGCTCTTATGTTGTATAGAGCAACATATTGAATAATTGGTCAGGAACTCAGTCCAAGCACACAAGGTTTAAGTGTTTACAGTCTTTAGAGCATGAAGAGCAAAAATTCTGTTCACCCTTTGTCACCCACTCAAGGACTCATTAAGTTCAGAAAGCAAATGTTTAAATGATTAATCGTGCAAAACTAGAATGTGAGGACTGAATGGTTTTTCAAGGAATGCAAACCACGATCACTGCCTCCGTGTAATGAAGTGTATATTATTCTGCCAATAGTCAATCAGAAATAGTATGTAGAGAAGTAATTCAATGAACTTATTAAGTACTGAAAAATATAGTGGTAATTATATCGATAGATTATATTGACATTTAAGATTCATGAAATGTCAGAACTTCATCATTTTGTTCCATTACACATCCATGCCTCCTATAGGCCACCGAAATTTAATCAGTTCATTCTTGAGTCCAAGTGGACGTTTGATGTATAAATTCCCTCAAGGCTGCCCTGAGAATTTGTGTTCAGAGGAAAGCAGCGGCCAATACTTAAACATAATACTTCCACAGCTGTTGCTCGTACCGTTGCATAAAACATGAGCCATGTAGGTCGGTGGTGAATGCAGAGTGTCATGTGTGCCCGCAGCTTGAATTAAACCTGGCAGGGGGAGGACAGCGAGGAAGAGAATCGGGAAAGGATAGCAATGAAGCCACTGAGATGTCAGCTGGGATCGGCTCCAGCCCCCCACGACTCTGTTCGGGATAAGTGGAATAGCTAATGAACCATGAAATAACTACTCAGGTGTTTACTGAACTCGTCTCCGAGCCTCTGCCAGTTGGCTCCTGAGCCAAGAAGCTAAACCGACCATCAGCAGGTGAAACGGAGGGAGCCAGTGATGTCATATATGCGGTGAGAGGAGGCACGGTGATGCAATGTACAACCCTCACCATCATCATTCACCTTTCACTAAGATGATCCTTATAAAAATGTTCATTAAATAGAGTAGCAAAAGCTCTATGGTTTCATTGATAAGTAACCAAACCAATAATGTGTAGTGAGTTTCGCCTTTCCTCATGTTTAACTCTAAATTCCTTGGGATTTAACACAACCAGAATCACAGAGCACAGACTGTGAGGCCATTCCCCTCTCTTTTGGAATTAACATATCCACCAACATATTCACCATATCCACCTTCAACCAAAGACAACTTGTTTTCCCCACCAAGGAATAAATATGTCAACATGAGCGTCGCCAGATTAGTAAGAGGTTCCTCAGACCAGTAATAAAGATCACTGAACTGGACACGGAGGTCAAAAATTGACCTTTAATGCAAACACACTCTTTCCAGACCCGGGGAGAATCAGACCAAGACTAATGAACCCTTCTTCCTAAACCAAGGAAACAACACCAGGCCTTAGTCGTAAAATTCCAATGAAGAAATGGACTGGCTGGTGCCCCCTAACGAGACAAAGGTAAATTTCTCTAAATTTGCCTCAACATCGCTACAAATGAAACAGTTGTGGATGGTGCATCATAGCATATTTGTTAAATATTTGGCTCTTCTCAATGTCATTGTCTAGCAACTAGTCTCTTAATCATGCCCTATATGACATAAAACAACATTAAAAAGTCTATGTATGATTCTATATGCTTACTAATTTAAACGAAAACAGGCCAATGGAATGGATGCGGTGAATAAAGAAGACAGACAGCAAGAACTATGGCTGCTTTCGATTTGTTTGTCAACTGGAGAACCAAGAAATCTGCGTCTTGACAAATTCCATCTACAGTCAAACTCGACTGTGTGCCGCCGTTGAAATTGGACACTTTGAAGCAGAGCTTGAAGGAGTACTAAAAAAGAAGTGGCTGCGTCCCGCGGGTTTCTGGTGATGCTCCAGCCCTTGAAACAGGTAAGGAGACAATGTCAATTTTTCAACAGATTTTTCCTGATGTAATATTGACTAAAAACAAAACCACAAAGACGGCAGACAGAGAAGCATGGAATCATTCATTTAAACCACTAAGGTCATTTAGTGGTGGAACTGGAATATAGGAAGGTCCTAATGGAATGTTGGAAGTTACTGGAATTTAAGGTCCCTATTGGAATATAGGGAATCCTTGCATAGGAGATGGCATGGCCTTTTTCCTTTTCTACAAATAATATAGTATACTTTAGAATGTGTCAACTGTGTTGTATACAGATAATTTTACAATACAAACCAACAATATTTTACAATATACTGAATATAGGCGACAACTGGAGACTCTGATGGGGTTTCCTTGAGAAAATCTGCATAAAACAACATAGTTACTTGCAGCAAATAGCATTGGATATAACAGATAGAGTCATATTATTCAACATTTTCAACAAACATGCATATTCTTGCATAATTAATGCATGGTGTTATCAGCATTTGTGAGTCAGAACAGCAGGATTAGCATCTAGTTGATACAGATCGGAGTGAAGTTATTGAGTCGGAGTGAGTCTTTACTGACTCAATCCCGGATTAATCTTCCATCAAAGACCCCAGAGAGCATCACAGCATGTTTTGATGAACAGAATGTGTAAATACAGTACAACAACATGTGCTCCATAGGAATGTGCTGTGGATGTTTTCCCGTGTAATCTTCTCACATCCTGGGTCATTTTCTCTCCCTTTTCCTTTTGGCAGCAAAATAATCAGAACAGAAGAATCAATATAAAACCCATCTGCGGCAGACTAATTGGACCAGTGATGATATTTGAAAAGTTTTGTGTAACTTGCAGCAGAAATAGTGGGGCTCGGAACACTGAGCTTTAACTTTTGGACGTCCACTGTACATTTATCAGCCTGAAAATCCACTTCACTTCAGAGCCTTCACCAGCACGCCTCGGCTGCTGTATTCATACGGACATCGTTATAATGAGAAATGCAAGCATATAATCACATCAAATAGACTCGCTTGTAGCTTTGTAGTTCATCTTTGAAGAGTATCTCCATGATGTATGAGCGCCTTTGTACACAGCACTTGGGCCACGATACTTTAAATCATTATGCCAATAGCCTCAGAGACGGACTGTGGTGGATGACAGGCTCAGATCTCGGCGACTCCCCAACTGAGCAGCGCGGTCACTTGATGCCTTATTAATGGAAGCGCCCCCCGAGAACCGTACGCAAAAAAACTCGACTTCTTGGCCACGTAGATTTTCACTTTGTCTGGGTGAGTTTAGAGTTCATTCTCTGCTACATGAAAGAAAACATTGCTTCTGCTTTGATGAGTCTGCAGTAGCATTATAATTTCCAAGCCCCAAATATAGTATAGCTTGGGGATAGTGGGTATGAGACAGATGCAAAGATGGTTTCTGCCTTATTTTTTAGGTGAAAAAACAAGGCTGTTTTGTTTTGTTTGGATGCCCAATGCAAAACAAAATTCGCCATTTTTAAGAGAAATTCTTCTCCACAAATCAGATACCCGCCAGCCTGCAGGGTCTCAGATATTTCATACATCTGGTGCATCATACAATTTCCCAACTTGAAAGACTGTTCATCGAACTGCCCCTGGTGCTGTCTCCTTAAGTTGCTGAATCTTCCGAATCTTAAACCTAGTGTAAAATGTGTTTTTTCCCTGAAAGTTTAGGTATTTCTGCATTGTGACTTCTTTTGCGGGGCCTCGATCAAACAAGGAGAAGAAGAAAAAGCACAAAGGACATGACTACTATGCATGTTTGCACAATTGGCTGTATTTTAATGTATTTTCTTCCTTAATTGATTTGACGCATTTAATTCTTCACTCCCTATCTATCTATCTATCTATCTATCTATCTATCTATCTATCTATCTATCTATCATTTATTCAGATTTCTCCAAACCAAGGGGTAAATTGTCAAGCCAGCTCTCCTTGCAGTCCCCAACCAGTGTGATACCAGTGCAGTTTGATACCGCCGCCCAGAAACCATATCATGCTGCAAAATGCTGAATCATCATAACATCCCTGCCAACTATTACATGGTCTTTTCTGAGATGGGGCAGAACTTGGCCCTATGTTTTACGATGTATGGCGCGTTTTAGGAAGTTAAATTACAGTTTCAATTCAATTTTCCTCTGCAGACTTTCACATCGTGCAAGTCTAGACCACGCTCTTCAAATATTTATACCTTTGTATGGGCATCTTTAAAGGTACTCTATCCGAGATATTAAACCTTAATTTAGCATCAAACAACTAGAGTGTTTGTTATATAAAGGTGCAGGGAAGCCATGGCCACTTGTTGCTTTATCTGTTTTTCAGGCTAATGTGAACCCCTCCCCTCGAAATATTAGATCCTCCTGCTAGGGGTGTCCCAATACTATTTTTTCACTTCCGATACGATACTGATATTGCAGCCTTGAATATCGGCCGATACCAATCTCAATCCGATATCAGCACACCACGAATCATACATACTTTTATGACTTATGTTGTAGTATGCAATGTTAGAAAAGGCTTGATCAAGTGATATTACTCAAACAGAGAACAATAGTCAGCAGCAATGAGGAAAAACTGACCCATTGATTATTAACAAAACAATTGGAAGGAAAAATAAAGAAAGAATAATTAGGGATAACATGGCGTGGCTCGAGGTGCTCAATTAAGCCTTTAACATTAAGCGTTTAACACCGACGTTACTCACCACCGACAGACGCTGGTCGCTCTGTTATAGCTGATGACGTTTTGTCACACTTTGCAAATGTTTGTGCCAGCATTGGTTGTTTAAGGGAAGTAGAGGTTACATTTACTCGCCTTGCTGATCTTTTGAAAATCCTCATGCTGTTGTTTGTGGTGGTTTTTCAAATGCCCGATGAGGTTGGTTGTATTAAACTTCCACGGGAAACTTGTGCATGACAAAGTTTGCACTCAGCTGCAACGTCTTTGTCCGACTTTAGGGAAAAGTGCTGCCACACGGCCGACATCACTTCTCCTCGTAACACACACGCTGTTGTTGTGATCACGTGAGCTCTACATGCTGGAGCCGCCCGCTCTTCTTCTTTGGCGGGCGGCTCCAGCATGGGTTTATTACCGCCACCTCCATTATCGGAGTGTGAACTACTTTTATCGGAGCGTTTATATCGGAGATTTTAGATGCAGTCCGATATAATCCGATATTCTTTTTTTGGCTGATATCGGACCAATATCCGATATCAATATCGGATCGGGACATCCCTACCTCCTGCCATTCCCACATGAACACGATCAAGGATGAGGTGTGGCCAAACACTATGAGAATCTTTTATCCAATGCTAAAAGGCTAAAGCGGAACCTCAGTGGTGTGTGGCCCAAGTGAGATATGGCTCTTTGTGTCTTGTCTGAAACTGTGGTGCTCACATGTGTCATATACTGGTTAAATAATTGTATATAGCCCCTTTAATGGAATCACAGCTCAGAGTGCTGAGATTTCCAGGTGTAGGGAAAGATCAACACATGGCCTCACGTTGGACAAAACAGGTTTAGAATGAGATATTGTAACAATATGATGACATAATACAGTAAATATACTCTTATACTACATTCTTTACAAGCGCTGTTGCAATTTTGTGCGGGAACGCCAAGCCGTTAAGAAGTACGGAAGGCAGCTGTCAAAATCCCATATTAAACAACTTGCCACCAACGCATGTCCAAGAAGAAAGTATCATCTATGAACTGACCTTCATAGATTGACACACACAAGTGTATGAGTTACGTTTTCTACTAAAGTGCATCTGAATTGCTCCAGTGTGCTTGTGTCAGCATAATCCGTGCTATTTTCTGTGATCATTTATTCCACGGAACGCAGTTTATTAGGGTGACCAGACGGACATGTCATCTTTTTTTAACCCAAAAATGTGTCCAGGCTGATTTTCAAAATTGTCCAGGATTTTGGAACTACTTGGTCTTGTTTCAGACTCAAAGGCACTTTGGTCTCAGACAGTATGTGTTGTTGACCACAACACTACTTTTTCCATGGCTTTTTAGGAAGTGGCAAGGTCGGTCATCGGTATGTTGGAGGGAACCAGAAGATTGGCGGTGTGATTGACTAGTGGGCTGGTCTGCACTAAAATGCCAGAGCTCATTTTGTCTTGGTTCTTTGATTGGAATAGACTTCCCCACATAATTGGTTAAATGACATTTGCAGCCCAATCACTGCTGAATGTTTTTATTGCACCCTCTTACAGACATTTGTAACCGGTCTAATGAGATTGGCTACAGCACTGGGTATACCACTCACATTTGAAAAGTCTGAGTGCCAAACATTGTACACGTGACCAACAAAGATTTAAATATAGTCTCAATGTGACATATCGTATTTCAAACGAGGTGTCAATGAGCGAAGTGAAAACCAAACCAAAAAAAACGGCCTTTTTGTAAAACCTACACAACGCGATCATAACCCATCATCACTTTCTCTCCAATCTGCCCCCCCAATGATGAATTATGGTTTTATTACCCCCATGATGGCTTTGTTGCTCCCATTTGCTTTCCCAGTAAGTTATCAAATGCCAAGATAATACAGCGAAATGAAAGAAAAACCTTTATTTTCACACTAATAACAATTTCAAAATGGCAATAAGAGTCAAACTGCAAGCTCGCCATATTTGCATATTCTCTTTTATTGACTCCTGCTGTTTTATTTGCGTCATTTCTCTGCTCTATTGCAGCAAGAGGCACAATAAACCAATTCTTTGCACTTAAGCAATTCTGCTTACATGTTTATTATTGTTGTCTTCATTTCCTCCAGTGTTTTTCTGAAAACACATCTAAGATAATATATTCATCCTTTGAAGGTGTGTGTGTGTGTGTGTGTGTGTGTGTGTGTGTGTGTGTGTGTGTGTGTGTGTG
>CAESWR010002586.1:18460-30961 GCA_903171835.1 Mullus surmuletus | reverse complement strand
AATGCTTAAGTGGCCTGAAGTTACCGGTTAGTGACGGGAATGACAAACTCACGCCGGTTTAGTTCATCAACAGTCCGTTCTTACATTTTGACAGTACCTCTGCAACGATGTCAAATAGCTTTCTTCAACTTTTCAAAATGCTAGTGTTGACACCTTCATCATCATGTTTGCAGGCATTACATGTCTGAAGCAGACCTAAATATAACCTGAATGTAATTGCTAATAACATCCCCTGTTGTCATTGTGTTCAATTGTGAACATCTGGACAGTGAGAGGCGTGACATGTTTAAGGGGAAAATCATAAGGTTATACACACACACACACACACACACAAAGTCTTGAATTAAAAAGAAAAAAGAAAGTCAAGCCCGTCAATGGGTCAATCGGTGGTAAATATCAAAATGGTCGTGATTCGCCCTCCGAGCTCCGACCACATGGGCTCCATAACATACATATGTAAATAAACAGAGCCGAGCACAGGCGCTACTATGTGACGTATGCGGGGATTGAACCTTGGTGCGATTACTCTGCGACCACCGTGGCTACACTGCGTCGTTCAATACCTTACTTCTCAATGAACTGTGCACTGTTCCGACGAGACCGAGTCCCGCGGAGAGCTGAGGAAACGCGGGGCAGACACGCGTGTGAACACGCAGCTCGTCCACTCACCAGGAACCTGGTCGAGCTCGTGCCCTGGTCGATGGCAGCAACCAATGGCTCCATCGTCGCGGCTCCCCGGTGCTCCTCCTCGCTCGACAGGCAACACGGCGGACGTGGCGACCGTTGAGGACTGTGAGCGCCTCGACCGTGCGTGTCCGAGCGTCCGAAACACGTCTTCGTCGGACGGAGGAGGCAGAGCTGGAGGGAGGGAGGGAGGGAGGGAGGAGGGAGGGCGAGCCGACTGACGAGGACAAGCCGCCTGGGTCACCAACGAGGTTGGAGAGGAACCGGCGCGAGCTGACGCGGCCATTGGCCTGACGTCAGAAGGCGTCGGCCGCGCGCTGGCCAATCACGTTTGGGGGCACGTTCTCTTGTCACGCGCGACTCCACTGGGCGAGGATAGGGTGGAAACAACGTGGAAAAGACGCAGTTAATTTGTGTCTACACTGTTCTGAGAAAGGTGACGCTGGGTGGAAACAGTCGCATGGAACCAGCAAGCACCACATTGGTCGCGAATCTTCCTTACCAGATGGATTCGGAGCCGTAAATACAAATACTACATGCCGCCTGATCCCTGCACTTCATTGAGGTGACGCGTCAGCGCAGCCGCCATATTGGAGAGGCGGAGCGGCATCATCTCACATGTCAAGCAAGTCCATTCACGTTTGAAAGAAGTTTAAAGAAGTGGTTGTGACACATTTCACCCGTGTCAGTCTCTTTCAACTTTTCTTTCGTGTTTTCAGACATATGATGAGATTGAATCGCAGCCCAAATCCATTTCCCCCCAACTTTACGGCTAATATTTACAACCATCCATTAAAAAGGCATTCCGTTGTTATAGAAGAAATATGTTCATTGTTATTTATAATGAATTTCTTCCCATTTTATAGTGAACATTGCACATGAATGGAGATTTGGAGAATGGAAACACATAGAATGGTAACATCAATATAATAAAACCCCTCTGCACAATAACCACAATTGAGGAAACACAATTACCCGCTGTATTCTGTCACCTCTAGTGGATGCTTATTATATCATTGTGTCACGCGCACACATGCGCACACATACACACAGCTGTTATAGCAACACCCCTTACTCCACACAGTCTGCCCTTCTCTTCTTTCAGTCTGAGAAGTCCCTCCTGGTGATACTGAAGGCCTAAAAATAGGGCAGACCTTTATTTGGCTTTGTGAGGATCTGTCTTTTTTCCACTCTCAACTGTGAAGGCACTCAAACTTAGTAGAGTAGGCACTGTAAGATCTGTAAGAGATGTTGGCTGAAACATTTGTGTTTTGTGGCCATTTTTCTTTTCTATCTGACTAATTTGCTCTCACTTCACGCCAGCTTTAAAGTTGTGGAGAACTGACCTCTAACTGTCCTCTCGTTCATCTGTTTACAGTCAATATTGCAATTCTTTTGTGATCATGATCAAGCAGTGTCCTGAGAATGCTTCTCCTTGTCGCCAATGCAATAAATCAGTGTTTATATTTTTTATCAACATAATACACATTTAGAAGGACAACGTCCAAATGTCTTTATTGCTCAAAAGATTTGAAAGCTGCTAAGCATACATTCTCTTGAAAGTGCAGGGTGAAAGAGCAGTTTCAGGAGCAGAACCACCAGACCACCAAACAACTTCTACCCACAAGCAGTTAGACTGTTGGACTCAGTCAGCCCCTTTTAAAACACACACACACACACACACACACACACACACACACACACACACACACACACACACAAACACCCATGCTGCCCCCCTACCAAGAAATAAGCTATATTTGAATAGCTTGCTATACTTTATGTAAATTGTTTATTATTGTAATTAATTTTTTTATATATATACTTTTAAGTTGCAGTTTTAATATTGTGTTCTTTGCTGAACCGGCCTCAGTGCTTAATTTCGTTTCACTCCATGTACAACTATATGGTGTTGGAATGACAAGGATGTTGACTTTAGAAATCGATACTCAAAATAGGAACATATCAACAAATTTCATCCGATGGACTCAAGTCAAGTCAAAGTCACAAAAGGAATTTGTATAACTCAAAACCTTTCCACATTTTCGCAATTCAAAACTTCCTTGATCATTATCAATGCAAATCATGGCATAAAGTTCAGTAAGTACGACGGTGCTGTAGTATCGCGAGAACACACACGAGATTCATCACAGCGACGCACGGCTAGCTGGAGTGGCTCTCACCATCAGTCATGCTGTGGACACAGACATGCACCATTTTTCTTCCCACAGAACAGCTCACACGCCGAACATGGCTGACTTCATCAATCAATAGCATAGATACTGAAATGCAACAACTGCAAAAAAAAAAAAAAATAGAATAACGCACAATGGCTGGTGACAACATCAGCAAACAGAGTCCAAGCTTGTGCTTATGAAAAATGGTAAGAAGCAGAGATCATTGTTAGATCAAGCACCAAGCTTGAAGCTTCAATATGTTAACATTGAGTAAACTTGAGTTTTTGGTGTTGTTTAGTTGATTGTTTTCTTCTTCTTTGGAAGACAGTGGAGAAATAATGTAAATGTCATTTCTTCCAGCTCTTAATGCAGTTGTCTACATCTGTCAAAGTGTGCAAACAATTGCATGTATTATTTCCGCATATAATCAAATAAAGGAATAATCATATGATTAAACTGATAAATATCCCTATATATATATATATATAAATATATATATGTATATATATTTATTTATATATTGACTCTTCATATATTGACCCTTTATATATCTATATTATTTGTAGATATCCAATAACCTTGGTTTTAAGGTATTCATTTATTAATTTCTATTATATTTATTAATTTATTGCCATTTTCCTTTTTCAGATTGTAACCTTCCATCTTATATATTGCCATGTGGATGCTGGCAAAAAAGGGATCTTCATCCAAGTGGGTAGGAAGCACAAATGCGAAATGCAAAGTGCGATGGATCAAGATGGGCTGGATGGATTTTGATGAGAGAGCGCAAAGGTACAAACAAGTGAAGTCCATTAGTGGTGGAGGAACCAGACACCGCACAGTTGAGAAAGACCAACAAACAATGGTCAACATCCAAGTCATGGCAGAAAAGATTTTCTTCCTGAATGGCCACTCAGAAAAGTGGGACTAAACTCTCTCACACTATTTTACTCATGTTGAGCGCTGCCAGATACATTGACATGTCAAATATGGTTAAACTGTTGTATAATCCAAGCAAAGTCAAGATGGTGAGACTTTATCTGTGTAGTTAAAAGAAAACAGGAAGCCAGGATGAAGAAGTCTCAGTAATCCAGCCATTACATGTAGATCTCACCAGTGGCGAGCAGAATAATGCAGTTGCTGAATCACAGGTAAATTTGATTGTTGTCAAATTGTCCTGTGACACTGTTTGTCAGGAGAGGTCTCTGCCTCAACATCAACATCAAATTGAATTTGGCAAACAGAGAGCTTGTGGACCTGCCTCTAGGTTTTCTGGATAGATTGTCATGACAGCTGCATACTGGAGAAAGTGCCTGGTAATTCCTGATCAAACACATGATACCATTCCTGGAGGAGCTGCAGTATGGATCCAACTTCAGTAGTTTCATGGATTCCTTTTTGTTGTACATCTCAAAGGAGGAAATTGCTGTCCCTGTGAGAGCTTTGGTGGACTTTCAGTCGATGGATGGAAGTCTGGCCGATGTGCTGGAAACACACATATGCAAGCAAGTGCCCAGATGGAGCACAATGTAATGAAGCTCAGATTTACGTCATACGGTGGTGGCATCTGATTGTGGTGTCCGTTGCCCGTCTACTACCGCCAGATTGTCTGCAACATTTCATTGAACTGAAAAAACAACTACAGAAACAGTGAGGGCACGTCAAACAGAAGTTCTCAATATCATTGATCTTTGTTCTGTAAGCTGTCGGATCTCCTGGATGAGGTTGTGTCGATTGTGTTCACAAAAATTAGATATCTCCTCTGCAGACCCCTTCATGGATGTGTTATCTGCTGCTGCTGCTACAGGTGCCCACTTGTGATCGGATCACCAAATACAATATTGACATACATCTGAGCAGTCTGTGTGCTAAAAGGTGTTTAAGCTGTTCATCATTTTTGGAATTGTTCCGCTTTGAGATAAATTTGATTGTTGTCAAATTGATGAATTACATATCTAATTGGATTTCAATCTGTGCTGTTGCTGTCCAGGGAATTGTGTACACTGAAACACAAGGACAATAAATTCACATGCAAAGGTTTCGGTACTGCTTAAATAGGTTTTTGCAGATTTTTAAAAATGGAAATAACGTAAATATCCTAATATATGAAAGAGTATTTTGGTCAAATATAAATTTTTCTCAGTTGAACAAAAAATACAAATCATTGTGTTTTACTGTACTTTTTCTCCCCTCTGGCTGATGTTTACTGGGCTGTTACAGTCGTAACCAGATGTTTGACATGCAAGATAAGTCAGAATCAACTTGATTGGCCAAGCAGGTGTACGAACTCACATATGGATTTGTGTTCTGCACAGAATCAACACACAGCTAGAACAAGGACACAAACAGAGCAAAGGTCAAAATAAACAGGGACCAGTGCAAAAGTACAAAAGGAATACATACAAAGAAGACTGGACAGTAGTACACTGCAATCTTGAATAAATTTAGATGTTAACAAGTTCCATTATATTCATGAGGTATGTAGACAGCATATGAGTTTAATGGGTAAAATACAGTCGTAGTAGATGGACATTTCTTAATTCTGTGTTCAAGTCAATCAGTCATTAATCAATCCACAATATATTCATATAGAGGTGGTGTAGATCTTATAGATCGACAAAACATTTCCCTGTCAGACAGCAATTATTAAACCAAAAATATGTATATATGTATGAATTGAAAGCTCGTCAGTAAAATTATTCCTGATGAAATCCTCAGGGTCGCATTCAACACATGTATGTCAAAGACAATTGCATCTGTCATGTTAACCCCATCGTTGAGCTCCACCGAATATACTGTAAGTCTATCTTTTTCAACAAAGATGACAGATAGTGATAGTAGTTTGATACTTATTGTTTCTCACAGTTATCCCTATGACTTCTTGCCCTAACCTACCCACCAGATGTTCTTTGAATGGGCAAATGGGAAAACGTGGACAGACTTCACCTCTCTCATCCGTCAAGAGAGAAGAAAAGAAGCACAACGAGTCAAAAACGTGTAACTGTGTTACAACTGAAAGACCTTAAGTGCTGCATCTGACGATCTTTTGTTTCATAATTGGAGACAGGAACTTCAAGATGGATTATATAATTGCTACTAGATAATTTGTAGTCATCAGCCACAATCCCAAGATCTCCTTCCCCTGACATTAATTATCTCTGCTTTTTTTAAATCATAAATTCACTGTAAATTAAGATGTCTGCTCATTTCCAGCCAAATTTTGTAATCACTTGGAGATCTTTCAAAGGCAGGCTGGCACCCTTTATAAACACAGTCCACAGTGTATTGAGAACCACATCAATGCCGCCCTCTTGAGGGAGCCACAGTCATAGCACTTGTAGAGACGCTGCAAACCCAACTTTCAGCTACAGTATATCATTCATGATATTAATAATAATGAAATTATGACAAATAATCTTTTTTCTTCAGCAAAACTCCTGAAATCGAAATTCATATCTGCTGGTACAAACCATCAATCCTTTGTTGGAAAAATAAATGGAGATTTGTATGAAAGTTCACCTGGATCCTGCGTCATCAGCGTACATTAAATACTGAATACACCGTAAGTACACCACAGTCATGGCACACAGTAGTTAATTGTAACCCAGTCAACAAACAACACATGCTTTAGATTATCCAAGTACACCACAATGAATATGAATGTGTGTGATTCTGAGATGAGAAGGCAAAGGTGGGCTGCATTCAGTTAACTGAGTCTGGTTTCAGGGCGTCGGTGTGGCCGTCAGCTGTGCTCTCAGTCCCAGCAGGCGTCTCCTTGCTCTTGGATGGATTCTCGCTCGGAGCCCGGTTCTGCTTTTCTCTATCCAGCGCCTTCTCCATCTCCGTATAATAGTTGAGAGCTTTTCGCACCGGGTCAATAATGTGTTGCTACAGGATTGTGTAAGATTGTGAGATATCATAAATAATGAGAAATTATGATGAACAGGGTCTGCTTGTTGCTCTACATTTTCTTCACCATTCCTACACATTTCTAAAAACATGAAATTGTTTTGGGTTGACATTGTATATTTGAAGTTTAATATTTACCTCCAGACATGGGAAGAGGTTGGCCAGCTCAATAAAGAGGGGCAAAAGGACAAATCTGATGAAACCCGTCTGAGACGAGGGCTTTGTGATCTTGTCCCGATCCATGAACGGGGTGACTGGGAGACCCTCTAACTTCTCCACGTCACTCTGAGAAAGCCCCAAAAAATGGCTAAAACTGTGAGCTGAACTCCATTGCTACTGAATCAATCATCACATTCAGGCCCAAAAAATGATTATTACATTGCAAGGCACCATTACTTTTCCCATTGCGCCCATTCAATATGCGCACATCTACATCTACAAACAGCCGAGGTAAGTTACCTGGTTATAGAATTCCTGCAAAAGGCAATCGAGCCAGGGTTCAGCCACTTCCATGGGCCGGGCTTCGTTTGATATGTCACTCACTTTGATCAGAATCATCATGAGCTGCAACAGAGACAAAAACTTGATTAAAACTCCAAAAGATAAGTTCGACAAAGGAGTGGGGAAAGTGACCCTGTAAGCACAGTAAAGGTTAAATTCCTTAGAGAATAATCAATACATAAAGGGTGGAGTACAGAATAGTTGAGAAGAAAAGAATAGTGTGGACCTCCACCCAAAATGCTTTGAGGATGTTGCTATCATAGTGTGAATGGTTTTAATCAAAGCCCTTCACTGAAAGCCACATTGACTTGATGAAGCAATAGTTACATTTAGAAATGACAGCATGGATCAAAATGACACAGTATAACAATGCTACTGATTACCCCTTCGCCCCTTACCACATCTCTGTGGTCCTTGTTGGTGAAGTCAAACAAAGGCAAGATGGACTTGAACTTGTTGAGGATCTCATTGTGCCTGGTCATGTCAGTGGCCAGAATACATCTACAGTCACATCGCAAGACACAGCTGCATTATAACGACAAGATAAAACAAAACTGTGCATGCAAGTGAAATCAGAAATAATCTCACTTGATGATCCCCTCCCGTATCCGTTTGTACTGATCTGTTGACACATTTCTGAAGATGTTGCTTTCCGTCTAGAAATGGAAAAAAGGATCATCTGTAATTGTGTAGCTGATCTTTAGCAGGGACTTCCGAGGATCTACTTAAGAGGAATTTGTTAACAACCTCACCTTCTCCAGTATCTCAAATGCCACTGCACAGTGGTGATTCTCTAGTGGAGAGATGTCATTGTAGCGAAGAGCAAGCTCAGTACGAGCATTTATCTAGAAAACAAAGACATGCTTGTTTAGTATTGTAGATTGAAATAGTCCTTCACACATCATACATCCAAAAAAGGACTCATTCGATTTTCATTAGGGTTTCATATTCCAGGCGAAATGTCAAAGTTAGTGTAATCCAATTTTGGATATATATAGATTTTGCATCAAGCTTAGCTTGATATTATTTAGGATCTCTGCACATAAAACAGTACATTTATTCTGTAATCAATTATTGTGAATTTTTAATGCATTCTGTCTTAGAGAGGCAAGTATTTGACATTTATACACTGCTGAGAAAGCTCTTTACAATATAAATAATTAGTATTATTATTATCTCTCAGAACAAGAGACATTTGTCTTAATATCACCATTACTTATTTTCAATACTGTATCTTATATATTTTGCCTTGGCTTGTAAACTAGCATGTCACTTCACAGACCTGAAACTAAAATATTTCTGGTGTATCTATTTCTGGTGCAACAGACAAATAATGACACTCAGTATGTATTCTGCACTGAACTTGGTAGGTGAACTCATACTTGGTAGGCATTGTTGTATCCCATGTGATCAAGGTCATGGCAAACAGCAGAGGTCAACATGACCAGCAGATCGATGCTGTCCATCTTACGCCTCAGGTCAGTCAGCCAGATCAAACCATACATCTGCACACAGACCAAAGTGGCAGCTAGAATACATAATACAAGGTCTGGCCAAGATCTTATTTTCTTTTGTTGAGTTTGCAAGAGGGCACACATGCACTGCAGACATTCACTTGAAGCAGAAAAACATGTTATGAATATGTATGTTGTTGTTTCCTTCCTCCCTGATTCCTGAGTATGCTCTTCCTGAGTATGCTCTTCAATGTCCTTAATGGAATTGAATATTCCTGCGATGTTGGAGGAATCTGATCTAGTATGGCTCTGCTGGCTGAAAATGTTAACATACATGTGATTGGAAAGCAGGAAGGCATCTTGTCTACCGGCAGGTCCAGCACATACAAACACATTCGCAATTAAGAATAATTCTAAGCCAGGTTTTGTTTGTTTCTTTATTATCAATGTTATAAAAAAAGTGCTTTGTAGTTGGTTGCCTAGTAAAACATTTTTTTTTAAAGATAACATCCTTACTATACAGTACATGATATGGCTTGAAATAATAGACATCCAACTAAAAACATGCACCATTACATGAAAGCCAATCAAAGGAGTGACTTTTTGATGGCATGTCAATTCCTGACTTCACAGTAAAGATTTTTTATTTTTACTGCTGGCAAAGGAATTGTACTGTCAGCACATCTAAGACACTTGGTGAGTCCAGTTACAGATGGTTGGGTCATTGCTGAGAGGATTAGCTCAAACAGCGTGTAGAAGTTACCTACATTTTTCCTACTGGAAAAAGCTATGAATTTGGAAGAACAACAAGACAACCCCATTGTCCTGAGGGACATCAATGCAGTCCTGCAGAGAGACAATGATTACCTCCGCAGAACAAATATTGCTCTGCTTAAAGATATTCAGCGACTAAATTCTAATCTGCAGAACCTCAAAGCTCTTCAGCACAACTGTTTCATATTGAAAAAAGACATGTTTATGCAACAACAAAAAATGGACTTAAGCCTACAGGTGAGGGCTATACAAAGGGGTCTAGAAATTGGGGAGGCTCCCAAACAAGAAGTCTGGAAGCTCAGTCAAGATTTGTGCAAAGGTCAAGAAGCTTTTCAACAAAGGGAAGAAGCCTTGCAACAAGAAGTTTGGGAGCTGACCCAAAACCTACACCAGAGTAAAGAGGCCTTTCAACAAAAAGAAGAATTCTCGCAGCAAGAAATCTGGAAGCTTACCCAAAAACTGCACAAGAGCTTAGAAATCTTTCAACAAAAAGAAGAATGCTTGCATCAAGAAATCTGGAAGCTCAATGAAAACCTTCGCAGAAGCCAAGAGACCTTTCAACAAAAAGAGAGGGACTTAAAACAAAATATCGCAAAGCTTGTCCAAAACCTACAAAGCAGCCAAGATGTCTTTCAAAAAAGAGAAAATGCCCTGCGACGGCAAGTCCAGGATCTCACCAAAAATATTTATGACAACCAAGAGAACTTTGGACAGAAAGAAGAGGCCCCAGAAGAAGAGATCTGGGAGATCAGTGAAAACTTGTGCAAAAGGAAAGAGACCATTACGCAAAAAGAGGAGTCTGTGCAACCAGAAATCTGGCAGCTCAACCATAACATGTGCAACAGCCAACAGGTCATTCAACAAGAAAAAGAGGCCCTTCAACAACACGTGGAAGAACTCACCACAAAGCTGCGCGTCTGCGAAAAGACCTTTCGAGAAAAAGAAGAGGTACTGCAACAAGAAATCCAGGATCTCACCAGAACTCAGTGGCAGAAATTTCGACGGTTCATTTGCCAAGCTGTTGAACTGGTCACAGGACTCTTCTCCAAGAAGAAGAGGAATATTGTTACACCTGGTCTCGTGAAAACCTGACCCGTTGATGATGTATTTCATCTGTGTAGAATTATCCTTCTCACTTTGTGCAGTTGCACTCACCCCACTTCACTTCTATCCCTTGCGACGAGTGTGTCAGGATTTAGGTCTGTTGTCTTGGTTTTCCTGCTGTTGAATTGTTTAACTTTAACACTTCTGCCTATTTTGGGTGTTTACCTGTGAACCAAACCCATCCTCCTAGTACTTTTTATTGAGCTCTTATGTCTTAAGTTTCTCTAGGTAGGCAACTGAACATACAGCTTCTTGGATGAGAGGCACAATGTCTTCACTTACATAAGGTAAGTCCAGTTGTCCACCTGGAAATGCTTAATATTTACTATGACTTGGATGACTCTTGTATTTCTTGTACCAGGCTCTACAAATGGACTCTATCCCTGACCTCAACACAATTGTGTGATTTTCTTCTCTATTCCAAAGTTGGTAGATAAATTGTCCATATGTAGCACTTTCCTACCTGAAAGTTACTCAATTCGCTTTTACATACTACATGACCTCATTCACCCATACATACTCATATTTACACAGTGATGATGGAAGCTGCAATGCAAGGTGCCAACATCAGGAGTATAGTTAGGGATTCATTGTCTTGCTGAAGGACACTTTGACATGAACTCACAAGGCCAAGGCCAGGAGACCAGGCTGACGATATAAGACAGCCACCCTAGCCACTGGGCCCACCAGACTCAATTCTGAAATTTACAGCGGGCACCAATCTTGGAATGGGCTTGACCAATGAGTATAAGTTTTCCTAGAGTCCAACCCCTTGTCTTGTTCACCATCTCCCTGTTCCACCAGGGCCCTGGACTGACACAATGATGGACTTTGGAAAAGCCTACCTATTCCACAAATTACAATCAACTTAAGAATACATACAGTAGAGAAGAGGAATTGGCCACATCTTTAAATGGCCATTGATCCTAACCCAGTACAACCTACTAAAGCATAATGTGAAGAAAGAAAAACCAGCAACAGCTGAGGGTAGCCAAACTCTAGGGGGGAAATGGAGCATTTGATGATCTCCATGGGTTCAACACTTCAGACAGTCTTTTATGGCAAAAGATCCTTATCAAGCAATTATAAACAAGGCAGTGAGTTACTCCAATTACTTCAAGCATAACATTGTTTTGATTCCTAAAAGGGGAATCCAATACTTTTGTTAAACCCTTTTGATTTAGAATTTCATTCACATCTTGATGCTTTTTTGACACTAGTCAAATACTTATGGATGTATATTAACTTGATGGTCAGAATTTTGCTTTATTAACACTATATTTGACAGTAGCACACACTAGCAAAAGAACACACACTCACCATTTGCGTAACACAGAAGCAGTGCTTGAAGTTGTGGAAAGGGATGTTGTTGTATCTCCGGTAGACCTCAAACAAGAACTGTTGTAGTACCTCAGGGTCTATGTTGTAGGTTGCTATGAAATCTAAATCAGTGTACATGACCTGGAGGAGCACCATTATCTCTGCATCCTCCCACTGCCTGCAAACAGACACCATCACAGAAAATGTAGTTCAATATATGCAAAATATGCTAGATAATGGTTGAGCTAATATTTGAATTAGGTAAATTGTTAATATATCCATCTGATATGTTGAGAAAATGAGCATAACTGTGTAGAAATTATACAATCAAATGAGTGTAATGCATGTAAGATTAAGGAGAATTTTTTGTAATAAAATTATTTTGCTGTATTATCATATTGCATGATAGCAATATTTTCATGAATTCATTGCTAATTTAAGGGTGAGAGAAACAATTCCTGATATTTATGAATGTTAATGTTTATCAATGTTTTTAACATGCAAAATAACTGAACTCAGCGGAAATGTATATTTACTGACCTTGATTATTGGAATACATAAAACATGCAACAAAACAG
>CAESWR010002586.1:0-15402 GCA_903171835.1 Mullus surmuletus | reverse complement strand
GCGCAGTTGTTCTGAATCAAACATCCGTCTCACCTTATTGTCATTACACGAGCAACACTCCACCCCCATGTTTTGACTCTTCCCACCTCCTCCGTCACTCCTCCCTCCATCCCTCTTATTCATGCAATCTGCCTCCGATGACAGTGAAATTGAAGACTAATTATGTCGAAATTATATTCAGTTATTATTTCCACCAGTACAGCTTTGAGAACAGGGTTGGAAACCATGTAATGACAGCAACATTGTTCAATCTACATTGCATGAAATTACACAGTTATATATGAGTTCCAAAATTTGAATTGAAAATAATTAGATGATACATTTACACTGAATTTATGTACACTATTTACTGAAGATTGTTCACACAAACAACACTTCAGGAGAAAGACGGAATGGCTGCTCCTCATTTCTCAATATGTTATTTGCTTTAATACTAAAAAAGCCATCATTGGGAGAAATCACTGTTTGTAATACAAACAAGTAGGCCTATACTAATAAGTGGAAACATTCTGTGGTCCGAACAACACAAAATAAAATGAATATAGATATTTCGTAATATTCAAGGCAAAATAACATACACATTATTGAGAAATGTCATCTAAATAAGTGAATCAACTGAATCAAAATGTGCCAAATAAAACAACTAAAATATATCTAGAAAGTAAAGTCTGAAATATAGTTGTTTGTATGACTAGTTTATTTTATTCTATCTTTTTTTTTTTTTAGAATTTGTAGTTTCGGTTAGAATATTCACACTGTTAAAGAGTGGTTGTCAGGAGGGAAAAACGTTGTGAATCCTCCACGCCAGCAGGTGGCGCACTACCATCAGTATTCCTGTAGTTATCGTTCACGCAGCACTCTTACATCCACTCCTCCTTGTCTGTCCGCACATGGCCAACCGGAAGAAGAGCCCAACGTGGTTCTTTTCGCATCCGTGAGTTCGCCGTCGTCATTTCCCACACGACACTGTGAGATCGTCGCCGCTGAGCAGACATGACTGAAAGTCAAGCAGAAGCGGCTCCGAAGGCCGCGAAGGAGCTGCTGGCCCTGAACCCCGAACAGGAGAGCGAGTTCAAGAAGAAGGTGCAGGCGGCCAAGAAGAAGAAGAAGAAGCAGCCTGGGAAGGTAGGGAGAGGCGGCCGCGGGGCACACACACACACACACACACACGTGGATCCACGCTGAAGGAACACGCTTGGTCCGTGTCAAGTTCCCCCTTCACACAAATATAAACACTCAAACTGTGTAAACGTGATGACGTCATCGTGATTTGGCGGGCTCGTGCCCTATCAGCTGACGTAAACATAATAGAGAGGTCAAGTGTTCGCTGCTCAGTCCAACGTGGTGTCTGTACATCCTCTTCATTCCTTTGTCAAAAACGTGCAGAAACTGAGATGTCAAACACGTGGGAGAAGACGTCCTACATTTGACTCCGCCCACCTGACAACCCAATAGAAAACGTGAATCAACTGAAATGACTGTTTTTCACAAATGTATGTTTCTGATAATGCTGTGTCTCTCCAGGAGGAGCGCCTGTCACCTGGAGTCATCTATGTCGGCCATTTGCCTCTTGGGCTGTTTGAGCCACAACTTCGAAACTACTTTGGACAGTTCGGGGCGGTGCTGAGGCTGCGGCTGTCCAGGAGTAAAAAGGTACCTGAAGAAACGCGCATCTCTCTGTTCAGTTCAGTGATGTTCTCCTCATCGGCTCAGACTGAAAATGACCTCGGATGTAAAAATGGTCCGAGGTCAGATAACTGAGCCTAAAGGAACCCGGCGCATTAAGCTTATTGCCTGCTCGTGCATTTGCAGTGTGATAAAACCCATGTCCCCACAAAATACCGCAGAGAATGCAGTTGTATTTTCCACATCTCTGTGCTTGTTATCATATTTCTCTTACCTATTTAACGGTTTTTGTTGTTGTTTTTTTTGCATGTAACCTTTCCAGACAGGTGGAAGCAAAGGCTACGCGTTTGTTGAGTTTGATTGTGACGAAGTCGCCAAGATCGTAGCAGAGACCATGAACAATTACCTGATGGGAGAGAGACTCATTAAATGTGAGTACACATTTGATGAATGAAAAGTATACAGGGGTTGCTGGTCTGGTAAGTACTAAATACATTGGGATAGTAGTTTTGCTTTCTGTGTATGTACTCCATGACACAAAGAAAGAAATTAAAAACAAAAGTGATTTGAAGTTGAGCACTATTGTATGAGCTGACATCACAGTTGATTCATGTAGTGAGTAGTTTGAGTGGCCAATAAAATTATGTGTAAATGTTGCCAGTTTTTGATGATGCCAGGGCAGCCATTTGATTTGAAATTATTTCTCCTGGCATTGACTGCATTAGTTGATATTCATAACCTGTTATATGATTTAAAAAATATATATTTTTGGGTATATTTTACACGCCTATTCAGCTTTCCTACCATAATTAATAAGAATATAAAGAGTAGTTGAGTCCAAAAAACTGCTTGTTTCTCGGCTGCGGGCATCTACAACTTGGTTTAAGAGCTCAAAACTATCCTGTAAATGATCTTGTTCATGACTGTGTGACGTTCCCACTCTAGCTAGTTTAGACATGAAGCCAATTAAAAGCATATGTCAGTTGCAGAGTTGTTTGACCTCGGTAGATGAAGGCCTATTGCCAAACTTTCCTCTGACTCTCCTTCCCAGGCCACGTGATTCCACCGGAAAAAGTGCATGAGAAGATGTTTACCGGCTCCCAAACGGAATTCCGAAAGCCCTCGTTTCCCGCCGTGAAACGCTACAACACAAAGCGGACGGCGGAACAGGTCGCCAAGATGACTAGCAGGCTCCTGCGCAAAGAGGGGAAGCTCCGCAAGAGACTCGCAGCGCACGGCGTCGACTATGATTTCCCTGGATTTGTAAGTGATTTAGATTTCAGTTAACTGTGTCTGTCTGAGCTGGAAGAACTCATTCCTCGGCTACGCTGCGAGGTGGTTATTTCCCCTTTTACTTCCATTAGTTAACGATTTGATTTTTGTCTTCATCAGGCTGCCCAGGTGTCAAAGAAGAATAAGTCTGATACTCTGAACACGTCTACGTGTAGTGAGGTAAGAATAACCACACACAGCAATGGGTTTAACTTGTGCACAGACTGAAAATGGGCCCAGGTGTGTCAGTGGTCTGGGCTCAGATAATTGTGCCGACAGTACAGTGGTGCATTAAGCTTATTATGTTTGTCTCTTGGTGGCAGCATGATAAAACCCATGCACCAACAAACCACATCACCTCTGCACAGATTGTTGCAGAATAAGCATGTGTGACTCATTAGATCATCTGTCCTGTTGTCAGGATGCCACACCGGTCTGCACGCCCTCAGTCCTGGAGAGGAGGAAGTCTATGGTTGTTGACGATGACGCAGATGACGAGATAGTCATCAAAATGCCTGCCGTGGAGAAAGACGAGGAGGGCGATGAAGAGGGCTCCTCTGAGGAGGAAGAGGGCAACAAGGACAGTGAGGAGGAGGGTGAGGGCAGCAAAGAGCCCTGTGAAGGAGACTAGACTGCCATAGAGGACGACGAGGCAGAGCAAACTTGCGGTTTTATTGAGGATATTTTCTCTGGTTGCCAAAGCGCAGGCATGCACAGGGATCGCATGCTGTCTGGTTTTCGATGAGTTTGGGGGAGCAACTACACGCAATGTTTCAGAACTCCGTGTCTTTGTGTATGTGGAAATCACATAACTCAAACAGAAGCTCCATTATGCGTGCGTATACTATTTCAAGTGCTTGCTAAACGTCACCATGATCCTGATTTGTGGGCAACCGGTCTGCCTGGACTTCTCAGACCTAAGGAAAATGAACATTTCGGTCATGGAGTAGGCATTTTCCTTTACTTTAAAGGGCTGATATAAAACAGAAGCATTTTTTCCTTGTATTATAACTGGTTGTGTTGGTAAATTTGTAATGTTTATGATCTTGTAAAAAATTACTATTAAATCTTTGCTGAACATTGAATTCTCCTGTTTGTTAATAAAAAAAAATCACTAACATTCAGTTTTTGTATTTCCCATTAAGAAAGACAGGGATGTATAACTTTCCAAAGATGAAACTGTAATTCTCCATGCTGGTTCATTAACAGGGCTTGTTTCCATTCTATATTCAACTTAAAGAACCTAATGCCAAAAGCTTCAAGTGTCCATTGTTATGTCTGGCATTGCACTGAATAGAACACCATCATTTAGAAATCTTCATTGATTCTCTGTTTTGATGATTGGGTGTGAGCCAAGAAAGCGTATCTTTAAAAAAAACAATTCACCTTGATATGCTTCGTGGGGCTTCTTCTGAATCAGGTCTCTTTGTATTTAATAAAGACAATTATTCTTAAATTCCGTATGTAAAACAATGTAGCCCATCTTTGCACCGCACACAGAGCGTGAACTCGGTCCGCCCACTAGGTGTCGCCAGAGGCCCCCTTGTGTACACATTGCCATGCGACAGTTTTCCAAGTGCCAACATCATCCCTCCTCCCACTGCGCATGCGCACGACGATCCCATTCTTGTCCTGCAGGCAGCATTCCGGGTGGAGAGTCAGAGGAAGAGAAAGACACAGAGAATTGAGGTCGTACACTGTATATAAAGGAACGAGAAACACAAGCTGGTCGTCCACGTCAGCTTCGGCCTTCCGACGGGATATGGTGAGTATATTTCCGAGGGATGGACGCGGACCTCCTCGCCTCCATGTCACATTTTCTCGCCTTTGTGCCGCCTGTCTGCGAACTGACGTTTCATTGAAAGGCAGGGCTTCGCTAGAGGCGAGCTTTAGCTTTACCTCGTCACACACCTACCATAGTGGAGGGTGGGGGGGGAAGCATAGCATAGCCAGCTGTAACACAAAGGAGGGCGGCGTGACGTCACACGGGGCTACCTCAGACGCTGTTAGTTCTCCGTTCGGCGAGCAGGGAGGCTGTCAAGGTGCTCCTGCGTCCACTCCGCTAGCAGTGATGTTGAGGCTCCTAGCTAGCGAGTCGGCGCTCGGCTAACGTTACACAAAAGCAGAGAGGCTGAGGGCTGTGCGCGTGCGTGTGTGTGTGTGTGTGCGCGCGCGCCCAGTCCGCGAGCTGTCAAAGGTCAGAGAGGGGCTGCTGGGAGCACAAGTGTGGTGAGAATGGAAAACATTCACTTTTTGTGACTTGCAGCAGAAAATCTGACAATGCAAACACGTTGCTTGGTTGAATTGCTGGTGAATACACATTAATTAGCTCGACACAACGCCTCCTGTCTATTATGACACACATCTGTGCTGCTTTGTATCCCAAACCTTATATAGCAGTTTATCCCCTATACCTCAGATATTCGTGGAGCCTCAAATGTTGAGTCTGTTGCGTTGCTTGTCTTCTTTTAATCGTGTAAATGTGGTGAAAATAAACCAACACATTTGTGAAGTATCACCAAAGTTGTTTATTATTGCATTTAGATTACTGTGCTGGTGTGTGTAATGTAATTGCCTTTGTGACAGAGGTCGTAGTCCAGGTACTTTGGCTCACATCTAGCTGCTGCAAGACACGCGGGTTTGATTTTCACCTCTCTAACCCGAGGTCTGCATCTGATAGAGATTGTTTACACATTCCTCTTTGGGTAAATAAGCTTGTCGCACCAAAGGCCTGCTGCTTTCCCCCCCAAAGTAGCCTGTCAGCATATGACGGAACAGAGTGGCGAGAACACATAGTGCACTGTTGTCATACTTTGTTGGAGTTGACACTGATGCTCACGCCTTTGCTGCCAGCGATTGCTGAAGGTGTTTTAGGGAGGGCTAATTAATTCAGTGTCTGAGACTTAAATTGTCATTTTTGTGGCTGTTTTTGTATCGCTTGTTGCTTTACTTTTTTCTGCAGATTGTGGGAAAAACACCAGGGCCGGGAGGAGTATGTGGACAAAATGAAATGACACTGAAATCATGTGATTGTTGCACGTTGTCAGTCTAGATTGCAGAAAAGTTTGGAGTGATGCTGCAGGGATACATGCATTTAGTCACGCAAGCATCAGTTTGGCTGACTGCTGGTACTGGTCAATAGAGAAAAGCACGGGGTCGAGGTTAGGCTAAATTAACGGATCACTGAACATGCAGCTATTTCCAGCATTACTTTGTGACATCTAATCCGCCAAATAATTTGGGGAGATTTTAACGCAGACATGCTCTATTATCCAGATGCAGTTGCATTTGAGTTATGGTACATCAGCCTTGCAATTATGTTGATAGACTGTGCAAATTGGACTATTATTTTATAGATAGTTTCACATACCAGCAGCCATGATAAGAATTTCCTAATGGACTTTATTGTTTTCTGTCTCCCTTGATACTTCAGGGCTCTCCAGGGCAAATCCCGGGACAAAACATGGAGCTGTGATCCAGCCGTCTCCATCCATCTCCATTTGCTGCTAACCGAAACTGCCTCTTGAAGTCGTGCTGTAGCGGTTTTGGCTCAGACTCCTCAAGAGAGGAAGAGGGAAGAAAAAACCCAAGCAGGAGGGACTAGTAAACTTTCCCCAGCTGCTGTCCAGACACACACATGCTGCATTGCTGCCATTCCCCAAGCCCTGCTCCGTCAATCCCTTGGGCACGGCCGCTAGCTTGCTGGTGAGCTAGCACTTGGCACAAAAGGAAGGCCTGTTCTCAGGGATAAAAATACAAGCAGACTGTATACACTCATTCCTTTTCCCCCCTTTTCCGGGTCATCCAACCACAAGTTCATCCCCCCTGCTGCTCTGAGCAGTGGCGGATCATTTGAAGGCAGCAAGTCATTCAGCCCGGGCACACTGACGAACGCGCAGCGGGTGGTTATTTCAGGCCGGCTTAATGGAGCCTAGCATGGAGAGTTGCCTGACCCAGGTCCTGCAGAAGGACATGGGCCGACGTCTGCAGGTGGGACAGGAGATCATTGATTACATCTTGGACAAAGACAAATCTCCCGACCTGGAGCAGGACCAGACGGCTCTGGATAAGATGGTGGACGGCATTGCCAGCTCGTGGGTCAACTCCAGCAACTTCAAGGTAAACAGCACCGATGATGATGGTTGGGGGTGACGACACATGCCAGATCGTGGGCAGATTCCCACTGTCGAGCTATTGCTTTTAGCCACACTCATGACCCCATGACAGTTTGAAGCCTTTTGAGACTAATGTCCTCTCATGTGACGAGAGGTAGGGATATGTTGCATAGTGTTCTGAAGAATTAGATTATGCCAATGTTTGGGATAACAGTGCAGAAAAGCTTTATTAACTTAAAAGTCCATAGTCCACGGTAGCGTGCACAGGTTGTGAATCTGCGGCATGTGACGGGCATACTCACCAACAAGTCAGACAAAAATGTATCAAATGCTAAAAAAAAGCATCTCAACAGTTTGATTACGTTCCATTTTCAAATGAGAAATTGCATTAACATTCAGATTTTATCCCCCTGGGCCAATACATGGAGAAACAGTGCATTTATACACTGTGAAGGTGCTGATGGTGGAAGCTGCCGTGCAAGGTGCCAACCGCTTGGAATGTTCTTGCTCAAGGACACTTGGACCAGAGCTCTCAAAGTTGGTTAATTGAACCCTGTGGCATTATGGCTGCAACTCTCTAATAATCGTTCAGCACCAAAGAGGCAAAAACATTGTTCAACATAGTGGAACATTGGTAATTCACACAGAAATTGCTCGTGCTAAAACAGCATCATGTTCACAATGACTCGCCACAAATAATCAGTTACTGCAGGTTCAGACAGATGCTCCTGCTCTGTGAGATAAATCGTGCAACAGGAAAACAAAACACCAGCTGTATAATTCTCCAGGCTCCGTCTTTCCCTATCATTGTGTTGCCATATAATTGCCTTTTCTCGTTTGTTTCCACTCTGTGTTTCCACCGCGCAGCAAGGCAAAAACGCACATCATTGTTTCGCGTTGTCTGTTCTCGGTGATTGATTGCGCTTTATTTTGGAGTTAAATCTAGGGCACCTTTTTTTTTTTTTCATCTGACCCTGAATTGTGATTACAGCAGCAGCTTCTTGCAGTGCGCAACCACAGGTCGCGTTTCTTTCCCATAACCGTAGAAACACATTCCTTACTAAAGCTCTGATTTCATGTTGGGATACGCTGCCTCTGCCACAGATCTATGTGGGCCTTAAAAAAATGCCAGTGATCTCCCTCTCTCATAACAAAGACGTGCCTGCCCTCGACACAGTGAAGACGTTTTTTTTCCCCCTCTTCTGTTGTCTCAGTGCAGTGCTGCTGCTAAACTGCCTGGACGCCAGACTTTGTGTTCAACTTGGATTTAATTTTTCTCCACTCTTGAATTATCCAAAGAAATGTTAAGTAAAATGTTACTTTGGGACAAGGAGCAGAAAAAGGCTTTATTGGAATCTTGCCATGGTATCTTTATTTGCAAACCTTGTGACATAGGACCTAACCAGGCTTCTTCTGTGTTTAAAAAAAATATATATAATATATATTTTCTCAGTTTCAAATTACAATTGCAAAAAGCACCAATGGCAGTCTCTTCGATTCACGTATTTCCTTCCTAAAAGTCCTGTCAACTTGAGACGATTCAGTCTGCCAACCTGTCAAAAGCCACTGCTGCCGATGTGTCCTCCTTTTTTCTCTCTCTTCTTTTCCCCTTGAAGGTCTGATAGAGCCAGTTAGAACAGCTCTTCTCCACGTTTGCAGTGGCACTCTTCGTGTTCTTGGTTATTCAATGAATAGGCTGTGCTGATCTCTTGGCAACTAAGTTGGAAACTATTTAGTTTGAGAGAGAGAGAGCACGAGAGCGGGTGATGGATTTGTTTGCCATAAATGGAGGTTTGGAGGAGATGTTTCTAATACCAGACAGTGGTCTCAATTCAAACTTCAGCGTAGCATTTATTAATTCGGTATTTTCTGTGCTGTGCATATGATCTGCATAGAGAGAGCAAAAGGGTTTATTGTTGCACCGTCATGAAAGTGAGGGGCAGTGGAAAAACTGCATTATGACCACATGATATGAGGAAGTCTTAAATACACTACATACTCATGAAATAGAGATAATGAGATATTCCCTACACGGCACAGCATGCAACTGCCAATCATCAACCTTATGGAAAGGACATTTGCCCACATCGACACAACGACATTCAACAAAAGTGAATCAGAGCCATCATTCTTCAAGATGACGAAGAGCCTGCTGACAAAATCCTCAAACAAAATTAAGGGTGGCAGTATCACCAGGGATGGACCAATACCAGGGTTTCATGTCATAAACTGTCACCAAAACCTTGAGTATCTTGTTGTGTCAGTATTGTCTTTTCTGTCAGTACTTTTCCCCTGTCAACAAAGTCAGTTATTGACTGTTTCTAAGCTGCTACAGTCACACTCAAACTGTAAAACAACAACCTCAAAGGAAAAAATACATGGCCTATGCCATACTGCTTCTCATTCATATCTTCATCTTTTTCACATGACAGTAAGCAGCATTTTGAAGGGTCATTCCAGATTAAATTTTACTTGATAATTTACTTGATCTTAAAGTTTTTAAATTTTTCATATTGAACCTGTAAAATAGCAAAGGAATTCTAACTGTGTGGTGTAGCAAAAAATAAACAAAAAAAAGAAATGAATTGAAGTGGAGGTCATCATTTCAATAACTTAAAATTCATGAGATTGACAGAATAAATGTACAATGAAAGACTGTGATAGGCGTGGCTTCTACAGCTGAAACATCATGGTTAATGGATTGGATTGGATGCATTTTACGTTCAATTCTTGGTATATAATCCACTGATGTTGCCTGTTATCTTTCTGATCAAAGGTACCCAGTATGGGATTGTGGCATCCCAGTCAGTCACCCTGTCAGTGATGATCAGCCCATTCAAACTTTAGCTCACACGGCCCCCTCAGCGTGGGAATTTTGTGGTGTTATCATCTCTCACAGCTATGTATGAAATGGAAGGTAAATGAATGAGGTCTGTTTTAAAACAAAAAAAGACGTCTGTAAATGGAAGAGCTGCTACAGAAAGGCGTCAGGAACTAGTTATTTGTTGTTTTTGTTTTTTTGTGGTGTTACACGTAACGTCTCTGACTCTGCAATGCAAGAATTCTACATATAATCACGCACTGCGGAGGCTTTACCACGTCTTGTGAAGCGGCATAATGACAGGGTCCACTTTTCAGCAGTTTTTGCAGATCTATGGTGAACGAGCTTCTGTTGACCCTCCGACAGCTCTCTGTTATTGCTTTGGCTGCTCCGGCTGTGAAACCTCACAGATACATTTCTCTTTTCATTGCAACATATAAACTCTACCTGGTACGATGATTATTTTACATTGTAGAGAGTGACTCGGAAAATACGCTTTCCACAGTCATCCCTGCTTTGAAAAACATACATAGAAAATCTTACTTGTTCAGTGGCGTATTGGAAAATGTGGGATTCCTCCTCTCTGTCAATGGCAGATGTTGGATTCCTGACAATGACGAGACCCTGCAATTGAGCTCCCTTAGAAATGTCACTCGAAAAACAGCAGAAAGCAGTAGCATAGCGTAAAATGGTGACTTAATGATTCATACACATACAATTATAAATGAGCAAGGTCATTTGGCAGACAACCACAAATAGTTATCTCTATCAGTGTGCCCTCTCTGGACATATTGGGGTGTGGTGAGCCAGCAGCCCCCTCCCATCTGCGGTTTCGGCTGCCAAATCGGCTCTGAGGGTTGCGTGCGCCCGCTGATGGGCTCATTGCAGAGGTTTGGCGGTTGGAGCCACAGGGAAGCACACTTGATAATCTGCAGTTTGTAGATCGGAAGACCGAGCGAGGCAGCTTTAGAGAGAAGACGGAGTTCAACGCTTTTTGCATACCATAAAACCGCTTTGCTTTTTGATGATATTACTACACTGTTGCATGACGTCTTCCCTTAGATTTTACATCAATATCAGCCAGTCTTTTAAGATGGACTTGGTGTGTATTTGCACTTCTTGCACTTTGAGGTGCAAACTTAGAACATTTGGTTCCGATTCAGTCCTGCATGTTTTCTCCACTCTCAGAAAACTTAACACTACTGCTGGGGAAAAAAAAGGAAAAACTAACAAATTTTACAAGCCACAAGAATCAATGTTGGTTTATATAGTGAAACAGTTGCCCCATTTTTGCTTCCCGCAGTTTGTTTCGTTGAATGACGTACCAGGGTCCAGACCTCTCACTAGATCACCTTTGCCTGGTGCCGATGCCATCCTTTGAACAAACTAATAGCTCCGTTATTATCCTGGTTAAAAGCTCTGTTATGCCATCCACTTATTATGTCCTGTAGGATTCTGTGTGCAGTATAAGTGTTGCAGCACACTCTGCACTGCACCGTTTAGAGATCCTACCCTGCTCAGGATTCACAAGTTCATATAATCACTGTGACCACTTTGGAATTGGCAGTTTGGCAACAAATAAAGTGAATTTAATAGGAGGACGATGCATCCCTATAAAACAAAGAATATGATGCTTTATTCAGAGCAAACACCTTTACACCATTTTCAACTCATTGTAATGTATAATATAGATACTTCATTTCCCTTCACCTCTTTTTTCACACGTCTGCTGCCTCAGACATGCTCTCGTCACTAACAATCCATCACATTATCTCTCCATGCTTCATGCCCCCCGTCTCGGCCTCTCTCTGTCCATGTCTGTGTCTCTCCCTCTGTGTCTTTGTCGGGCTGAGCCGAGTCTCGAAGCTGTGGTGGTTTCCTGACTAAAATCAATACAGGCTGGCAGGGGCTGATTTCCGGCTATGACGAGCCCCCCGAAGCCCCCGCTCAGACAACCTGGTGCCACCTCTGATGTTGTTCAGCCGTTCTTGGGCCAAGTGGCAGAAGCAGAGCATAGCCCAGGCATTTCCTTGGGTGGTTACTGAGACAGCAAGTGAACACTAAAACAGCTCTTGGTACATCTCCATCTTGTACACAGTTTGCACTATAATATAGCGGTATTCTTGTATATTATTTTATTATGATTATTCTCATTTTTCACTTTGTTATTATGACAACAAACGGTCCAGTCTCAAACCAATACACCAGTTTGGTTGTGTGACGTATTAGCACTTCAAATGTTTTATTCCTTTGCGTAAAGTTGGTATAATATAGGGGCTATAGTGTCCTTTAAAGTATTTTTCCATGAATAGTAGAATTTGGACACCCTGCTCTGCATGAGAAGTGCCCTTACACAGGGTATTGATATGACGCAATACAATAATCACTAACAATGAAATTGAGATATTACTAAATTGCCATGATTGTCCGAAACGATGGTCTTTTTTTATTGCCTTTATATCTTGCGATACAATGTATGCAGTTAGTTTCACTTGTATTCTGTGTATTTCTCACTGTCATGTTGCCAGGTTAGCATTTTTTTTGTGGTTTGCCAGCATGTTGCCAAGTTTGCGGTCCATCTAAGCTGTCTCGGCCTCCATACTAAATGGATGATATTTTGCAGGAAAAGTGCATAACAAATGGCGCACGTTGCATAAATTAGATAAATATAGTTCATTGCTTTTTTTTTTCAACTGGCACCAGCCTTGTATTTATGTTTGTATTGTCAATAAAGTGGAGGCATTTCAGGATGTTGTGCTTCCCATGATATACTTATGCAGGCAGGTTATAGTCTGAACGCCACCAGGTAGTAGGAATATGTTTGTCACTACCTTCAATCTTGTAGCCATAGGGACGGTTGCTCTGTCTATTTTTTCAATTCTACCTTTTTTTTTCAAAAAGTAGCTTGGGTTCAAAAATGTGTGACCATTTTTCATATGCTGTTTTTATATCTCACCAACTTTTTAGTAGGGCTGTCCCGATACTATTTTTTCACTTCCGATACGATACCAATATTGCAGCCCTGAATATCGGCCGATACCGATATCAATCCGATATCAGCACGCCACGAATCATACATACTTTTATGACTTATGTTGTAGTATGGAATGTTAGAAAAGGCTTGATTAAGTGATATTACTCAGACGGAGAACAATAGTCAGCAACAATAGCTATGAGAAACACTGACCCATTGATTATTAACAAAACAATTGAATGGAAAAATAAATAAAAAATAATTAGGGATAACATAGCATGGCTCGAGGTGCTCAATTAAGCGTTGAACATTAAGCATTTAACACCGACATTACTCACCACCGACAGACGCTGGTTGTCCAGCACTATAAACTGGGCGGTTCTCTGTTATAGCCGATGACGTTTTTCCGTCCCGTGGGAGTTTGTCACACTTTGCAAATGTTTGTGCCAGCATTGGTTGTTTGAGGTAAGTAGAGGTTACATTTACTCGCCTTGCTGATCTTTTGAAAATCCTCATGCTGTTGTTTGTGGTGGTTTTTCAAATGCGCGATGAGGTTGGTCGTATTAAACTTCCACGGGAAACTTGTGCATGACAAAGTTTGCACTCAGCTGCAACGTCATTGTCCGACTTTAGGGAAAAGTGCTGCCACACAGCCGACATCACTTCTCCTTGTAGCACACGCTGTTGTTGTTGTGATCACGTGAGCTCTACATGCTGAAGGCGCTCGCTCTTCTTCTTTGGCGGGCGGCACCAGCGTTGGTTTATTACCGCCACCTCCATTATCGGAGTGTGAACTGCTTTTATCGGAGCGTTTATATCGGAGATTTTAGATGCAGTCCGATATAATCCGATATTCTTTTTTTGGCTGATATCGGACCGATATCTGATATCCGATATCAATATCGGATTGGGACAGCCCTACCTTTTAGATAATTATGCATCTGGAAAAACTTGAATTTCAGCTGTGGGGTGAACGTATATTTCATTCATTTCTCTGATTACCCGAAACATCAGGAAGATGAGGGAGTTCTATGAGATAATTGGAACAAAAATTTGCAAACTTATGTTGCCACTAACGTCATACATGGTCAAAACTATGCAAGTGAAGTTGGTGTAGAATGTTGAGCCATTTTGTTGTTTTTAGTGAAATAGTTGCATATTGTTCCTTTAATGAGGGGCCTTGTTTAAAAAGAGCAGCTATCAATGTCTCCCAACACTTCACAGTTGACACTCCTCAGGCCTGAAGTCAAATTCTCACTCTTCTGTCTCGTGTTTGCAGAATGCCTGACACAAAAATGTGGGGATAGATCAAAGCGTATTCTGACATTTTAGAATTTCGTATCATTTGTTCAACTTAGTCACGGCTGTGTTAATGCACACTAACTAGACCATGACGACGGCAAACTGGTCATTTCAGCTACTGGAGGACTTTGGATCCTTGGCATTGTCCCATGTTAAATGTTAATCTGAAACCACTTTAACTCTCTGGCTCTGCTAGATGAGGGATTTATGCAGAGCTTGGAGATCTTGGAAAGCTGCAACACACTGTCTGCTCTGCAATACTGATGGAGAGCCTTCGAGATGATGTAGAGCTTGTGTGCTCGGCTTCTGTGGCGGCAAAAGAAAGGACGCGTGAGAGAGAGAGGGAATTATGAGAGGATTTATGATGGAGGTCAAGACATTTGCGTTAGTTTGTAATGTATGTGATCATGATCGAGGCAAAATGTTATCTATTAACATGCGCCTAGCTAGCATCGTCCTGAAGACTAGAGGTTGAACGATAAGTCTTTTCTATAGCTGATATTGAGAAATCAGTCAGCTCATGGTGATGCTGCTGATATTTGCACAAGTGTCGCGCGCGTGCGTGTAAAATACCACAAGGAGTCAGATAAATTGGCCAGCCAATATATCGGTCTAGCTCTCTTTCAATTTTTCAGGTGTGTAAGTACTCTTAATGAGATCCATTACTGTTTGGTTTCAATTGTGTGATCATGGCAGTACAGATTCCCTTGGGTATAGTGTTTCAAAGGTTAGCCAAAACAAGCAAAATGCATTAAGAAAAACTTAAAACCACTGGAACAGCACTATTGTCATAGTTTAGTGTAGCCTCTAATGTTTACGGTTTTTGATGTGTGATGTCATAAGAAATTATGAAAGAAAGTCCCTGGATACTGCTGTGGTTAACCAACATATCCATGAGGCATGACTATTATACGTAAACTCACGAGACTCAACTGTAACAGGATGTAACTTGTATAATGCAACACTTCTCATGAACACTTGGTGACATGAATATCTCATGTTCAAATCATTGCCCCTTATGACTAAAGCGATGAGACAACCAACCCAAACATTAACTTGAAAACATTTCTTACTTTCATAAATTAAGACAGGGGTAGTTGAAGTGAATCTGCTTGTCTGTTATGTACTGTGAAGAAATGTACAGTTTTGCTGCACTGTGACACTGTGTGTCCCAACAACGCTGGAGCCAGCTTGGCAACAGGTCTGCAGCATGATGTCAGTGATGCAGCAGTGGATCGGGAGCAGGAGGAGGAGCTCAGACTGTGAGTGTATCTTTGGAGAGTTAGTTAAAC
>CAESWR010002585.1:127564-156043 GCA_903171835.1 Mullus surmuletus | reverse complement strand
CCCGGGATGATGCCTCAGCAGCCAGCGCGCTTTGCTTTGCGGGCGTCACGGAGCGGCGTCGTGTTACAGAGAGAGAGGGAGCAGCTCCACTTCCGGTCCGGCGTTTCAAAATAAAAAGTCACCCCCCCCCAAAAAAATGAAATGGAATGACCGAGTAAAGTCCTCACACTGAATATAAACTATTTTTAATATGAAATCATAATTAAAAACATTACTTTGTAGTTGTAACTTTGTCATCATTATTATTATTATCATTATTATTTTGTATAATACTATATTAAGTTAATATATTCCTCTAAAACAGCATGTGTTGCCATTCTTATCATTTTTTCAATTACAGATCAGCTCTAATATTTTTTCATCCCGTATCTGGCAACCTTTGCAGTTTCCACTGGTAAAGGGGAGTTATTTCACCTCACCATTGTTGGTGTGTGTGCGAACTGTTCAGTTTTTTTCAGTTTTTGTGTCCTGATATAACATTTAACCTGTTTTTAGCACTTTTACGTTTGTATTCTTAATTTATATGTTTGTATTCTTTTGATTCTATGTTTTGCTTCTATTTATTTATGGTTTTATTGTTTGATTATTGCTTGGTCTTTTTTATTGTACGGTGGCCTTGAGTGTCTGAAAGGTGCCTATAAACAAAATCTATGACTATTATTATGATTTTGTGTATATAAAGCTACAGCAAAAGTAGTTGTGGAACACCCGCTTTTATTTTGTAGCCACACTACATCCGGTATCGTTGCATCAAACCACGCGTGCTTGACACTGCCGGCCTATTGTCTGCTCCAATGGAGGCGCCACCCCGCCCTGACGAGCACCTGCATCCCAGTGAAACCAGTGGCCCACCACAATGAACGCGAAGCTCATTGGGCGACCAGTTCAATGACGACATCCTTCATGACGTCAACACACATCTGCTGCATCAACAGTTATTCTACCCTGACAACCTGAACTACAGTAAGCAGTGCAGTGAAACATAATAAAAACATACAGGAAGTGATTTTAATAGCGTCTGCTGGCACCGAGCGTTTCAAAATAAAGCTCCGCTCACCTGTGCAGGTAAGTGGAATCATCAAACCAGCTGATAAATGTTACCATCTAAAATAAACACCATCTACTCACTCTGGAGAAACCTCGGAAGTGCAAGAAGAACTTCATCTTGACCAGTGAATCCATGGAGTGTCGCTGGTTCCCGCTGGCCGGGCATGCCGAGGGGTGAGCGGGCACAACTTCCGACTAAAGGAAGATTTCCCGCGGGATCCTCGAGATCCTTCCCGCGCCAGCGTCGCTCCAAGCTGACGCCAAAAGCAGGTTGGCACCTGCCGGTCAGAAGGAGGTTAATCCGTCCGGGATCAGCGGTGCCGAGGCGGGCGAGGACCAACCAACTGCGGGCATCACTTCCCCGCAAGTTAGAGGCGCGCGCCCGCGGATTTGCGCCGTGGGAGGAGTTTGCCGCCCGGTCATTCTGCTAGAGAGACCCCAAAAACCCTGACATGACTGAAGCGAAAGGTGATAGCGTAGAGTTGGCTTTAGGGCGATGGTGCCTTGTGTCTAACTGGGCGGGACAAACTGTCCCTTGGTCCAAATAAGGTCCTCTTTGATTGCAAAAGAATGAACACTACAGATTACTAACAAATATTGTCTCATATACTGTGCAGACTAAGTCGGTTTTAGCAAGTAAATCACGATCATGCAATATTGAAGTTACTTTTATAGCCCAAACTGTTACGCTTTACTGCCTAAAGCTAGGGAAAAAAGCAACATAATAATTAAAAAAAAACTAAAAGAACAAGGAATCTACAGAATAAACCTGATACAATTCAGCCAATATAGTGTGCCTCAGCTACATTTGATTACAGACTATTGCCCTTTTGTCAGATATCCTTTGAGGCAAACTTCTCCCATCACCGAGTGGCAGGTGACAATAGAGGATATAGTGAGGTAGGTGACACAAGCTGCAGATAATCATACAGGAAAAGGTTTATGAAGGTTTCCGACTTCTCTTGAATGGGTCATCAGATTGAATCCTGTCAACTGCAGCACCATAGGAAAAGGCGCATGCGCATACACACACACACACACACACACACACAAATCTCAGCACAGCTCTCTAAGCATTATTGTTCTCTTTAAGATCATAGAAGCATGACTTATTCTCAGCCACTGGCTTTACTCATATTACATAATACTTCCACATGAGAACCATTATAATCCCAGAGGACGTCACCACCATCCTCTCTTGTGTGTGGAGACAAACTTCCGAAGGCTTTAAGAGCTAAAAATACGAACCCGTGCAGAGCCAAAGCCCATGTGAGATCCAATTTCTCCTTATGATCCAGGATGAAACATATCCAGATTTTCTCGATTGCACCTGATGAAATGTGGGTTTTAATAGATTATGTGGGACAGAATGCGACGTGCAGCTTGAAATTCCAGAGCGGATTCACTTCAAAAGTCAACGTGAGCGTAAAAATCGGCGGTGCTGCAGCTCGGCCACTCGCGTTTTAAGTGACGCGCGGCTGCTGCGCGTCACCCAAGGCCGCTTGTCCCTTCCCCTCAATCTCAGTCTCATACGCGGCATCGGATTTGGCCTCGGCAGCGGGGACTGCACACATATCACCCCCTCCTCGTCCCCCTCCTCGTCCCCCTCCTCCTCCTGGGTCTCGTGGCTTAGCTGTGTGTGGCTGCGTCGGGGGGCGGCTCGTCCGGCTGAGGCTCCTCCGTCACTTTGACGGCGTGGAGCGCGTAGTTGATGGCCGTGCTGTTGGTCCAGCTCCAGGCCCCGGATAGAGGGTTGTACAGCATTCCCTGGACGGACTGCACCGAGAAACCGTCTGGCGGAGACAAAGAAATCAAGTGTAACAGTAAGAATAAGAGTAAAACAAGACCAAGCTGCTGATAAATCTATAAATTGATGATGTTAGAGAGATATAAACCCAGTGAGGGGATTTCTGCAGCTTTAAACAGAGTTAGAAGATATAATGGAATTGTAATGCTCTGTTTCTGTCTACCTACCCAGCTAAACCCACATGATAACACAATAAACACAGCTCTTGAATCCACTTTTGACACAGAAGAACTATTAAAGGGAGTATGTTAAGGAAATATAATGAAATATGTTCGTTACGTTGATTGTTACCCCCATTGTGCAGTCAGGAAAGGTAAACAAACATTTCTTTTTGGTTTGTTTGAATGACGGAACTGTATTTTTGGGTGAATATGACTGTCAGTGTTTTTATTTTATTATCATGGTGCTGTTTATTGTGTTTATTATGTTGTTTTTCGTAATTTAAGTTCTGTGTAAATTCATTTCTTAGGGTAAAGGGGCAGAATATATATGATTATTGCTTCTTTCTGCTCTCCCTTTCATTCAGATTTGTGTATACTTTATATTGAATTGATTTTATTTTAATTCATTAATGAAATAAAAAATGTAAATAGAAAATAAAAGATGTGAAAAAAACACTGTGGTTTTCATTCAGAATAATAGTTATAATTAAAGCATCTTGGGGGGGGAAAAAAAGCAGTATTTATTTATTGTTCTTATAAATATCAAATGGACGACTCAAGGGCTGCAAACGCTGAGGAGTTCATCCACACGATGTTACTGGGAATTGTGGGAACCTACTGGACTCCAGCAGGCGCTCCAGCTCCACGGGGCTGACGAACTTCTCCCAGTCGTGCGTCCCGCTGGGGACGATGCGCAGCAGCTGCTCGGCGGCGACGATACCCAGCGCGTAGGACAGGTTGGTTTTATTGATGGTGGTGATGAACAGCGAGCCGCCGGGCTGCAAACACACACACACACACGGGGCTACTTTTAGTTTACAAGGACAAATATTTGTGTCAAGCCAATGTTGTTTCATTTAGTCTCAGATGAGCGAGTGCGTACGATGTTCCCACGTGAGGCGAGCGGCTACCTGAAGGCACGCGGGTATTTATGGAAGGGATTTAAGAGCTTTCAGTGGACCAGATCAGGGAGGAACGGAGCCAAACCTCAAGGTCCGACCTCGCTCTTGGAGAGGGGACGGCGGCTGAGAGTGGCAGCGATGCAAAACAACAGGGTTGAAAGGGCAGTTTTTGTTTTTTTTCTCCTCCTCCGAGCTGAATACACAAAAGATTCCACACAAAAGCCGCCCGGGAGGTCAAAGGGGTTTTCTTTTTGCACAAAAGAGCAGAAGGGAAGCAGAGATCTGAGCCAGAGTGAGAGAGGGAGAGAGAGAGAGATAGAGAGATGGTTCCGTTGTGTATCGACCAGCATTAAAAGAAGATTAGGCTGTGAGTCTTCCCTCTTCTGGCCCACTGACCGAGGAGATTATCATCATCTGGCTTCAGCTCCGATGTGCCGCGTTCACCCTCACCGCTCGCACTCAAACACACGCTCACCTTCTTCCACTGACGCACTAAAACTAAATCACTATAAGCACACATCATCCCAAGAAAACACACACACAAGCTGTCCCGGGACACACACACACACACACACCTTCAGCACGTGGCCGCAGCAGAAGGCGAACGTTTCCAGGTCGGCCAGATGTTCCACCACCTCCGACGCGACGATGGCGTGGAAGGGGCCGCCTCGCTGCTGCGGTGGCGGCGGCGGCTCCTCCCCCTCTGCTCCGCCCTCATCATCTGCCGACAGCTCCTCCAGGGTGCAGGCCCGGTAGCAGACCCGATCTCGCAGATCCGGGTCGGCGGAGGCGTGCAGCTGTGCCGTGCTGATGCTGTCCTCCACCGGGTCTATGCCCAACACGTCGGCTCCCAGGCGACCCAGGGGCTGAGAACGTTGACAAAGACAGTTTGGAATGTTTTTTTGAACCACTGATGATGGATGTGATGCTTCTCCTTCGCTTCCCAAACTGTTAATTTTCATTGCATTAAATGGAATCTTTTAGGTTATTTTCTTTTTTTATGTTAGTAATGAAAATGTACAGCTCAGCTCAGCAGCTGCTTGTGTTTACGTATTCAAGCGAACACAAATAATCGATATTTGAGCATCAATGTCAAAAAATGACTATTTACAAGCTTGCTCAATGTGTTATTTCTTCCCTATTGTTGAGTAAATTAACAACACACTGATGAAAAAAGGACAATTACACACTTCTTCACTGTAGAGGTGTAAGAAGCTGCGCTGTGTATCGGTATTCAAAACAACCCAGTACCGAGTAGTATCGAAACTGCGCCTGTCAAACAATACCAGCAATCCCACTTGTTTTTGTACCAAGTTTGAGAAACAAACAACTATTTCTATGGTTTCACTCGCAGCCAATCACCGCAAGCGTAATTTTAGCACTTTCAAAATGTATTTGTGTAAACCTTTTGAATAGGGAGGAGTCGTGACATTTGCTGAAACTGATTGCTTTTATCCGCATGATTAATATTGAATGAAGTAACAAAAAGTATCAAATGAAGTACTCAATAGTATCTGTATGGTTTTAAGGGGTACTGGTATCAAAATTGTTTATATGATACCCAGCCCTAGTAAGAAGCATCACAGCCAGTGAGGTTGGAGGTGAGCAGCGCCCTCTGCTGGACACAAGCTGAACACCCATGTAGGCCCAGCGGCTGCGTCTCTGTGATGCAGCTGATCGGTTGCGATGGTTGACATGACAACCAAAGACAGGAATCATTGCAGTGATTTCAACAGACACTTTTTAGGGGGAGTGTTTTTTTCGTGTCTGAACATGACAGCTTGTTTGTCACACACTCAGAAACACGGGGACCTGATTTTGTCTTCCCGGATCACGCAGAGCAGAAGGCCCGGACGAGACCCCCGTCCTCCCAACACTAACAAACGGATAAACAACCGTAAACGACCGACTGTCCGCTCCACCACGCGGAGACCAGTCAGATCAGCAGAGAGCAGCCATCGCCCTGACGGCTCGCTGTTGTCCTCAGCGCTGGTTTGTGTGTGTGTGTGTGAGTGTGTGTGTGTGTTGGTGTGTGTGTGTGTGAGATCCACACACTATAACAAACTATTGTTCCGAGGGAAGAGACAAGCTGATGCGGAAGCTACCAATTGGAACAATTGTTGTGGGAAGACATTTTTCTTGTGTGTGTTCTTTTAACACCAATTCTGCATCTCTCACACACACACACACACACACACACACACTTACCTCTGTAAGCAGGCCACCTCCACAGCCAACATCCAGTATTTTGAGTCCTGCAAGTGGTTTCCCTGGATGACGGGATGCTTGGTGCACATTTAGCAAATTATCTCTAAACAGGAAATAAGCGACAGGTCAAGATTTTCAAATTAAAATACTGCAAAATGGCCAATAAATGTAGATTAAAAGCAAAACCATCTGCACTATACACACTACTGCACTTACTGTTATAACTAGCCCTCCGTCCGTAGTTGTAAATACTTCACCAATGCAATTATTAATATGATTGTTATTGTTAATTTGCATTTAATTGTAACTCTTAGTCTGAACCTAATTTCCTCCTGGAATTACTGAGGTGTTTGTCATTCCAAGGGATTTAAAGGCTGCATTGAATTCATTGCACAATTTTTCTTATGCATCCCTCTCTCCATCACCCCTAACTTCCTTCCCCCGTCACACGCCGTCTGACGATTCCGCCTCAGGGCAGAAATGTGCAGAGCAGGACAAGATCGCAGCCAGCAGCCAAATCATTAAAGCTCCTGTTGTGGTGCGAGAGCGTCCGCACGGGGAGCGAGGGACGGCCAGTGTGAGGTGTTGACAGCAATGTGGATAAATGGCTGCCGAGCCCACAACAACACAGATTCTATTTATTTTCTTTCTGCATATATTTTCTTTTGATTGTGATCGGAAACGACGCACATCAGCAGAATCCAAAGCAAAGCGGCTTCAATTAGTGATCAGTTTGAAAAAATAAAGCAGAGGAATCCAAAAAACTGAGCCAAAAAAAGCATACAACACTTCCTGTTTTCCATAAACAGCTTGTGTGACACTAAAACAAGGAATCTATGCAGTACTTAAGAGGCGAATGTTTGAGTTTAGACAAAGAACCATTAAACTGCAGCACAATCCAACTGTCAGCGTGTACAAGAGACGGAGCAGCAACAGTGGCGGCGGCGGCGGCGCTGCGTCTGGTTCAGACGCGCCTGGAGGGCAGAGGCACGTCAGCCGTGCGGCGGCGCCGGATGTGTCACACTGTCAGCGCAAACACACATCACCGTCACTACCAAGCAGCACGGCGGTGGGTGCGTGTGGGGAAGGGGGGGGTGAGGGGGGTCAGCGCCGGGCTCTCGGGTAATGAAATGGTGATCCTGCAGAGCCCCAAACAGCAGATCTTATCAATCACAACAGCGCGCAGCCGGCCGGCCCCCCAAAACATGCACATATGCAGCACCGGGGCGACTCCAATGCTATTGGCTGCAAAAGAGTGTGGAGGAATCCTGTCACTTCCTATTTCTGTTCCTTCCAGTAAATCCCCGACGTGCTCTTGGCTTCCAAAGACCATAACAACAGACGCCCCCTGGTTGAGTTTTGACGTGGCTGCTCGATGCGGCTGTCAGTCAATCACCTGCATGGACGTGTTGCCTGACAGCGTTCGTGTGAAATGTCAAAATGCATGTGTGGATTTAAAAAAAAACCAAAAAAAAAAACCAAACACACACCGTATGAAGGGAACTCTCAGGTCGTTCATGGCGTGCAGGGCGCCGAATTCTCCCCGTTCGTCCCACCACTTGCTGGCCAAAGACTGGAACCTCCTCAGCTCGCCGGGGTCCACTGTGGTGTGAGAGGAGGAGCCAGAGCTGCCAGGAGATAAATGGATAAAACATATAAAAGATTACAAGTTAAATGGAGAGCTAATTGAATACACACCTCTGAGCCCCCCTACCTTTGCACTGACGTCTTATAGATTTGCAAATGATACTCAACTCACAGTACAGACAGGACATTCCTTTTTTCAGTTACAGTTTGTTATTGTGTTTTTGTTTATTGCGTGAAAGTGATTTGTGTTATCATGCATGGTAATGTTTTCTATTACATGCACACAAGTTAAATTGCATATAATGTAATGTAACCAAAATAAACCATTCATTCATTCATTCTACTGCCTTTCGATTTTCCTACTTCACATTTACTTGGCCTTGCATTGTTGCAACACTAGTGCTTTATGTAGTTTTACATCCAAATGTCTAGGTTTATTTTTTGTTGTTGTAAATATTATGCAAGAAAAGGAGTGTAAAGGCCAAAAAGAAGATATTAACTGGTTGCAAGGAGTGAATGTGAGCCAACTCCCTTTCTATGAATGATAAAAAACAGTGCATAGTCACTTAAAATATATATTAATTGCATTTGAAGGCTCTTTGATGGCAAAGCTTTACATTGAATTTTTCAGCCTAAATGTTATCATTCAAAGAGCCCCCCCTCCCCCCCCCGGTACCTGCCGCGGCGCAGCTGCTGCTGAGCCTCCACCGCCGCGCTGCTCCGGAGCCTCAGCGGCCGCCGTGGACGCCCCGCCGCCCCGCTGAAGGCGCTCCGGGCCGCGGGGCCGAGGGGGCCGTGGAGGCCGTGGACCCCCCGGACTGCGACCCCCGCCGAACGGCTGAGAAGCCCGAACATCAGGCGGCCGCACTGGTTGGGATACATGCTAATGTCATAACACTTGGCTCACCCCAGCGTCCGTCGGCGGTGCTCACGTTAATTCCCCTCGGTTGGAAACAACGCGTACGTTGGTTCCTAGTGTGCAGAGGGAATGGGAGAAGACGACCTCATTTATTTCTGTCAGAAAGACTTTGGTCCTTTAGTTAGTCAGAGCCTTGGAAACTTGTTTACCTGTCTCCTGCCCTCCATCTGCAGTGCTTGTGTTTTGTAATTGTTTGTCTGCCAACCTGAGCGGTCTAAGCAGATGAGCGCCCACCCCGAGTCGTGGATCTGCCCAAGGTTTCTTCACAAAAGGGAGTTTTTTGTTGCCCCAGTCACTTGGTGGGATATGTTGGGTTCTTGTTTTATATGTGCCTGTTTGTGCCACTTGGATATGTCTACGTAAAGCACTTTGTAACCTTGTTTTGAAAAGTGCTCTACAAATAAATGTTATTATTATTATTATTATTTTGGGATAGGTTTATGTGACATGGGGTGAAATCTATTACAGTCTCAAGCCCGGAATAATTCATTGTCCAAAGTGGAGCTTTTGTATTTTATTGTGCTTATTGTGTTTTTGGAGTAGGGAGGAAAACTCCCTCATGGGCTTTGTGCAATGACGACACATTCAAAGAGATGGCAACCTGTTAACTCATTGATCGCCACAGTTCGTCCGGCAGAGATTAAACATAGATTTTTGCAAGCATGCCCGACACTTTTTTTAACAGGACATTATTTGGAAATTCACTCAAGATTTGGAATGTTATCAGTTTGTACATCTAAGTGTTCATCATGTTCAACCAAAGCTCTGAAATGAAATGTGGATTAATTAAATTGCACTATTGCACTCAAAATGCACTTCTGAAATGTAGACTTCTTTACATATTGCTTTGCTGACATTGGCCATGTCTGTTGAGTGACAATGCAAATATATCACTTCCATTATGAGTTGATCAATAAGTGCTGGTGTTCATAGTGGGACTAACGCTGAAAAAAAGTGAGACAAAAGAAGGACAAACATTTTTATTTGACATCTTACAATAATGTTCGGAAAAAAGGGGTGATTCCTGTTAAGAGTTAAAATGACACAACTTGCTTTTTAGTGTCCACGGTGTCTTAATAGGCTCTGCATACCAATACTACCATTCATAATGTCTTGTTCTTCGGTCACACGTTAAAAATGAACAGCATATTTACAAAAAATGAAAGAAATGTATGAGGGGGTTTCACCTACACAACTGCCTCTATAATGAGACAAGCCATTTCAACTCATGGAATTTAAAATGGTAAAGTGCACAGATCACGGAGTTAACTGTGCTCCTCAGCGTCTGCTACGATGGGAGGGGGATGCTGACCTGAAAGAGAGGCGTGGACGCGAAATTAATACTGCACCAATCACACTCACCCATGCAGACTACAAAACAGCAACATGCATAAGAACAACCCCCTCCCACCAGGCATACTCTCACAATAAAAAAAATGCTGCACACTATACAAAAATAAAACTGGTGCAGGGCCAAAAATGTGTTTACTTGGACCATCTACAAGCCCCCCACCCCCCACCCTACCCTCTACTGAAGGCATGGAGACAGCCAGATTCACATTTCAACAATGCACCTAGCAGAGCAGAGGGCTAAGCAAAGGCAGCGTGTGGTAAACATCAGGTGACTTGTTAAAAATACAGAGATGGCAAATTTGCATTGGATACGTAACACCGTCAGGATGCATTAAAACCCATTTATCGCATGTGTTTTTGTTTGATAGCTCTGCAGCTCTGACTGCTTGTCACAGATTTGTCAAAACGTTCAGGCAACAATTGATTAGTTCCTTTCAGGTATTAATGTATGCTGGTTAGGAGGACTTCAGAGAAATAACAATGAGACATACAATGAGAACATAGAATAGGAATGAGAGAGGGAAAAAAACGAATACTACCTTGATCGCGACTTAGACTTGTGTTTGCGGCTTGCCTTCTTACCAGACTTGTGAGATTTTTCCGTAGACCTTGAGCGACTACGTTTGGATTTCTTAGATTTTTTTTCCTTGCTAACTTCGGGTGTCGGGGATCTGCTCGAATCAGAGTCTGAGCGTCTCTTGCTAGCTTTGGCGGAGCCCTTTTTGCTGCCTTTGCTCTCCTGCCGGGAGTGCCTGTCGCTCTGCGAGTCTGTGTACGATTCGCTCTCTTTCCTTTTCTTGGATTTGCCGTTCTCCTCCGAGACTACAGAGTTGCCCTTATCCTTTTCCTTTTCTTTGGCTTTCTGTTTGTCTTTCTTCCTATCTGACTCCTTGTCCTTGTCTTTGTCCTTCTTTTTCTTGTCTTTCTCGTGGCTACGGCTGCGGTCTCTCCTCCTCTCTCGCTCTTTGCTGGAGGCCTTCTGCTTGTGCTTGCTGCTGCGGCTGTGGCTGCTGTCCCTGCGCTCCCTGCTCCTCTTCCTCTCCTTGTCCCTGTCTTTCTCCCTCTCCCTGTCTCTGCTGCGGCTACGGCTGTCTCTGGCCCGGCCTCGGCCCCTCTCCCTGTCTCTCTCCCTGGACCTAGACCTGCTCCTGCGGCTCCGGCGCTCCCGCGAGTCACTCCGGTCTTTCTTGTGGTGGCCCGAGCGCTCGGCACTGCTCCTCCTCCGTTCCCTGACCTTGTCGCCGCGGCGTCGGTGGGAGCTGTGGCTGCGACTGCGCCGGCGAGTCTTGTGGGAGGAGGAGCGGCTACGCCTCCTCTTTCTGCGCGGGGAAGAGGACCGGGACGAGCTGCGAGAGGACGCAGAGGAAGAGGAGGAGGAGGAGGAACGACTGCTGCTGTGGCTGGAGGAAGAACGGGAGCTGCTGCTGTGACCGTTGGCTGGAGAATCGCTGCCCCCCCGGCCCGATCGCTCCTTCCCTCTGCCCGAGTGCCTGCCGTCGTTACCCTCTGCTTCACTACGGGACCTACGTCTCTCTACCAAGGGCTCCGCCTCCCTCTCTTTCACTTCCTGTTTCTGAGAATTTTCTAACTGGCCCTCATCATACTCCCCCCTTTCTCTGCTCAATCGCTCCTTCACCATGTCTTCTGTTGGAAACAAAGAACAAAAATTCAAGTTAAAAATCACAGTGACACATCTGTTGCTAATCAAACAACAAACACAGCAAATAAATTTGAACTACAGGAAACTAAACTCCTGACAAATAGTTCAGAAACGTTATTTCAGTCAGTAATTTCTCCCCTTTAATAATGCCAATTGGTGTTGTATTTTATAGCCTTGGAAAGCCTGATTAGTCACCTTTACAATGAGGTAACAAATCGTAAGGACCGTTCCTTCATGGAATGAGCCACACAGCTAAACGTGTGGGTAACACCTCCACACAAAGTGCCAAAATTCCTTGAAGAAAGTTCGGAAACGATATTTCAGTCAATCATTTCTCCCCTTTAATAATACCAATTGGTGTTGTATTTTATTCCGTTGGAAAGCCTGATTAATCACCTTTACTGCTGTCAGGAGTGTGCCAGTCACAGGTATATGAATGGGGACTTTGGGGATTGTAATAATTTGTAAAGGTAACAATACTATTTTCTGAACTTTTTTGGAGGATCTTGTATAGAAAAGTCTCACCGCGTGCAAGCAGAGCCTCTTGTGCTTGTTTCTCCTGGATCTGCAGCATCTCCCGCTCTTTGCGGCGGAAGGCATCCTGCTTCTCCCGGATGCGGTGGCGCAGCTCCTCCTCGTCAGTGTCGGAAGACTCGGACCCACGGACGCTGCGCTCGTCCTCACTCTCATCCGAGCCATAGTCACCAAGCCCGCCTGCCACAACAGAACCCCCCCATTGTTCAGTGTTGTTGTGCCAAGATATCTATTCTCAGCTTCCACTTGTGATTCCCCCTGCCACCCCCCAACCTCCTCCAATTTTCAAACCCACGGTCCCAAGCAAGGCACTTGAGTGTAAGTAGCTTTAAATTTTACACTAGTCAAGTCTTGAGGGCAACAAATATTACTTGATGAAACACAAATGTTGTTGAGAGCATGCCATCTCTGTCATCAAGGAGCAAAAATAAACCCATATTAGATTCTACTTCTGTCATAATATTTAAAAGCAGGATCACTTTTCGGGTGCTATGCTCAATTTTTCCCACACTCCTGTAACCCCACACTAGTAAAATAAATAAAAGAAAATATCCTTCCCTCCCCCCCGTTAGAGAGAAATAGATACTCACTGAGACCAGTCAGAGAAGCCAGTGCACTTGACTGTGCCAGCTGTTTTGCAGGAGCTTTGATTCACATCAACAACAGGAACAACATGTTAAAACACATACTGCCATTTTCTCAAAGGCAAGAGTCGCTAGAGAAGGGGGGGGTCACAGATAAAGTACTATTCACAAGAGCTGCCGTTGGTGACCAAAACAAAAAAAGGGGGGAAAAGAAAATAAAAGGAAAAAAAAAGAAACAGAAAAATGGAGAAAAGAGAGAGGGTTAACAAACAGACTTCTGTCACACAATCCAAGTCAAACAGTCGGACAGGAGGGAAAGAACCAATCTGTACTAATGCAGATTCACGCCAATGGAGGGCGTCTCTCGTATCTATGGATGGCTGCTGCACAGCATCACTGCTGAGACCTCTTTCGGTTGTTCAGCAGAACCTTCAATACCATGTACCAGAGGAGCAGGTGTTCAAATATGCTCGCTCCCTCTGTTGCATTAGCAGAGAATGGTTGAGAATGCACACTATGTCATACTCCCACGATTGATGCTCAATCACCCTGCTTTACAAGGTTTAGTTTTTGTGTTCACTTTCAAGAGATTCATCATGAAAATAGCGGATTCTCTTCAGAATTAAGCTGTGTTTTCATGACAAGCATGGTGGATAAACTTGAGGAAGACGAGATCAGACCTCGGGTGGCTTTGCGGTGAGCCTCTTTTGCTACGTGCAGGATCTCTTCATTGGTCACCTCCAAAAGGATCTCTGTCAGGAGGGTTTTTGTGATGATCATCTAAAAACAGGGGGAGGGGGTTATTCTCAAAATAGCCAAAACAACTGCAGAAAAAAAGTGGCCATGCTGTGTGACGTACCAGCTGGAACTCTTTTTCTTCCTCAGTCATTTCAGGCTCGCTGTCGTCCACAGGAGGCGACGGGCTTCGCACAGAAAACTCCTTTTTAACAGAAATCTTTTCAATGTTTTCATTGTCTTCATTTCCCTCATCATCACTGTCCTGTTAGGTGGCAGAGAAAGTTTTATTTAATTAAAAGCGCAAAGGGAAACCAATCACAAATAAAGTCTTCATAAATGTGGACTAAAAAACAGTTCATGGCTCCTTTTATGTACATCTCAACACATTAAATGCAAGTTGTTGGAAAAGAGCCCATTTTGTCATCAAGGCCAGAAACACGCTGCTTACAAATTTGCTCTTGCGGGGCACGCGGGGTCCGTCACCTCCTGCGTCGGCCTCGTGCTCTTTGCCATCGTCTTTTGCCATTTCTGCTCGCTCCTTCTCCATTCGCTCTCGCTCCATTTTCTTCTGCTTCTCTCTATCCATCTTTTCAAGGCCCTCTCGGATCCATGCGGGTAGTGTGCGTCTTTTGACTGCATCTAGAGGTCAAATACGAGGTGACATAGCCTCACACATAATGCCTACCGTAAACTGTAAAAAGCAGAGGCAAAATAAATAAATAAAATCAAGCGAAACTGCACTTACCTAGCGGAACTGGTGCCTCCTGTTTAACAGGGATCTGAATGGGGGATCGAGGTCGTTCCCTGAAACCGGGCGGTCTGGCTTCTCGTCGGTTCTGAGGAGGACCCTGCCAGTACGGGGAATGGAAGCCCGATGGTGTCGGGGGAAAAGACGAAGCAGCTCCATGCTGTGTAGAGACAGCATAAAAACTGAATTATGAGATTGTTTTAAAACTCAGGTGATCCAGTGTGTGAGTGCCTGAGGAGACCCAGGCACTCGGTATGAGTTTGGTTTCATCGTCCGATTGGAAGCTGGCCTTCTATCACACCTAACTGGACTAACAAATTTATAAAAAAAGAGAAAATAAGACTAATAAATGATACCAAACCATGCTGGATCCTCAACAAGCCAACACTTTCCTCTGAGCCGCACCAAGCAGCCAATGACTGTACAGCTAGACGCTGGGACCCGCCACAGTTTCTATGGATTGCTCCTTCTTGAGTTACTCGGTTGTCAAAACAAAACCCAAACGCTTCAACAGTTTCTACCGTAGCATCTGCATACCTGATAATCAAACTGGTTCATGGCCATGGGGGCCATGGCGTAGCTGTCGGGCTGTGCCCCATACCCATGGCTGTTCTGGGGATAAACCCCATGGTGGGCTTCAGAGTTGAACTCCACGCTGTCCTGGCTGTTGCTGTCCTCGCTGGGGTTCACCACATCCATCGGTCCTGACCCAGGAGGGATCCAGGTCTGCTCCGGGGGTGGAGGAGGAGGAGGAGGGGGCTGGCCATGCATCCCCCATTCTAGCAGTACAAGTAGTATACAAAAGGCAGAGCACTTTGTCAAACATCTTGACAAAATTGCTATCCCTATCATTCTTTTATTATGCTCAGAATTTATGTTATGAAATTATGTCAAGTTATCAGAAAACAAACTAATATCACAATTTGTTTTAAAAACCACAATGCTAATCATTATCACATTAGAGTATAAAAACAGATATTTGTTGTTTTAGCTTTGGAGCTCAAGCAAAACTCAAACAATTATCTACATTTCTGGGACCACAGGAGTGAGTCCACCTCCTCTGCAGTAGCAATATCAGGTAACTGTGGGTGGAAATGCAGCAGATGAGCAAAAAGACGAGACAGCATTCCTATTCCGACAGCCAGTGTTTGATCAGATGTTATACTGCAGAGGGCCAGTCAGTTGCATAGAGCTGCTGTGTGCCGAAACAAGTGAGCCATGCCATTTCCACGGGCAACAGCTAAAAGCCTCGCTGAGCACAACACGGATTTCATTGCCTTTGGCTGTTAACGTTCGAAATATCAAAAATGCATGACAAAGCTTACATTCTATACGATGTGCTATAAGCTGAAGATGATTTCACAAGTGTCTGCTGTCACATATAAAACTCAATTTCAATCAATTACAGATGCTAAATGTGTCAGCAATATATATGAATAGGACTAAGAATACATCAATAAATAAGAATAAGGCAAAACAGTGACATACCTGGCTGCCAAATTCTGCCAAATGCAGGTTCACCCTGGAAGTTCCCATGGTTATTCGGCCCGACGGGCTCAAGTCCCGGGATGTCCTGACCGTTGGGCTGAATACTGGGCGGCTCTGCTCCGGTAGACTCCTTCTGAGCGATCCATGCCTGTGCCAGGGCCGCCCAGTCCACCTGTCCTGTAACAAAATACACCCCCCCGATTAAGATCGCGGCGCGGGCTGGGCTGACAATAAATCTGCACACTGTGAGCAGAAGGTGCAGACGTGCAGATGCGAGCATGTCTGGAGGCCGAGATGCTGCGGTGAAGCGTGGCTCACTGACCTGGATCTTGCTGGTGCTGGAAGGACTGCATCCACTGCTGCTGGCTGAGAGGCCACTGCGGCCAGGGCTGTCCTCCCTGGTCCCACATCTCTCCCTCTCTCTCTCTCTCTCCACTCTCTCTGGATTCAAAACTTAGTGCATCCAAAGACAGCCACATTTAGACTTTCATTAAACACCTACTGACGTCACTCTTGCTGACGCCTCAGAAGTGATGTGATACTACAGTCGTGTCTCGTTTAATGAGCAAGGGGGGGGGAGATAGCAAAGCGTTAGCATGGTGCTAACGGTACCGCAGGGCGACCGGCTGCTTGCGTTTCAAAAGCCCCAGTAAAGAGCTCTGCTGCTGGGTGAGTTAGCACCATGGGGTGGCGGTTCTTATAAAAAATGCCTGTTAAAGAAGGTTTATTAATTCGTAGACGTTGAAATTGACTAACTAGCCGGGTAAAGCTACGGGCTAACGTTAGCTTCGGCTAAGCTAACGCTAGCTTCGGCTAGGCGAAAGCTAGCGTTAGCGCGGCTAGGCTAGCGTTAGCTCGTTAGCTAGCACAGCAGCGCACCTCCTGCAACTTTTATCTTAATAGGACTGCGAGGGTGGTTTTTTTTTTAATGGCATTCCTTACACATTAAAGGGCCTGCGACGGACAACGGCGTGTTTGTGCTTTGAGAAACGTAGTCCCCACCTTTTTCCACACAGTTTTCTCTCCGGCGCTGCTCTTTCCAAAATGGCTGCAATGCACTAGTGAGCCGTTGTGAGGAAGTGTGAGGCGCTGCGTCGCTGCTGACTTCACTTCCGGTCGGGATTTTCAAGCTCTCGTTTTAAAAAAAATTAAAAGTGTGCTATTTTCAAAGATAAATAAACATAATAATATCGGGTATGTTTAAAAAATAAAATAAAAAAAGTAACAAAAAATATAAATTTTTCACCATGCCTCCTCACAATTTGTTAATATTATATTATCACGCCATCATCATTTATTTCTCCCAGTGCAGGTTTGAAGGTTTATTCTCCCACAGTGTTGGTGTAATAATAATTGTTTGCACATCGGCATCATCTTGTTGCATTATTTGACAATAAACTTCCTAGCAGCACCTAAAGGCAGCATCGGTGCTCAAAGGATTTGTTGCACCTCCTTTCACATCGTGTTTTATAACCTTTGTAAAAGTGTAAGTGATAATATGGATATGTTGACAAAATTGAATAAAAACTAATTAAAATTCAAGCTGAAGTATGCATTTGTGCGAACATAATATGTTTACAAAATAAAACAGAAATTAACTAAAAATATAATTTAATACTCTCATAGATTTTGTTGAATTGATTCATGTCATCAGTGCGTGCAATGGTGTCAATATGTGTGCACAGGATTACACCTTGCATAACAAGAACACATAACTGCGTCCCACAATGTTGGTATAGGTTGTTTGCACCCTTTCTGCATCATCTTGTTGCATTATTTGACAACAATATCAGGGCACCGTGTAAGATTCCCTTTATGCTGCTAATTACTCATTTGCAGACACCTCCTCCACTGTTACTCACCACTGCCTTCGGGGATTCCATGCAGCACTTAAAAGGCAGCATCGGTGCTTTCACAAAGTGTTTACAATAGTAAGTGATAATAAATCATTGCTAAATTGAAATTGGTTGCACCACTTCCACTATGACTCGTATAAGCTTTGTAATTACTAAATATTTACAAAACATAAACACATACCGAAAGGGTGATTCAAGTGCACAATGGTTTGAGTTCTCCAAGGCCACCGTCTCTCTTTTGAGGGTTGTTTTTTTCTTTCCATTTTTCCTCCTGATTTTAAAGTGCTTTATTATCCGACCTTGGTACACTATGACATACAGGGTTTCTGCTTCAAAATCAAAGCAGCAGTGAATGGTCCCATCTCCTTTTGATTAGAAAGGTCAAGAACAGGAATCACAATGCATGACATTAAATAGTTATTGTAAAGGACTCAGTAGAAGTAAGTGTTAAGTTAAGTGTTAAGTATCAGGCTTCTGTGTCCACAAACATTAAAATAAATCACAGTTTTAAACAGTGCTAAGATGAGTTATAATATTGCCAACAAATGGGCTAATTATAATTTAAACACCCGTGTACAAAAATTCCATGTCAAAGTGGCAATTGGAAAAAACGAGAGAATTAGCGGATTTAAGAGGCACGTCACATGTTCATCACTGCATTTCATTTCCTCTCAACACTCCAAAGTTCATGATATTGTACAGCAAATCATACGAAAAACAGTGAGTTATATTGGAGATGTCATACCATCTTCAAACCAACCTCAGTCAACTTCCTTTGTGCTGAGAAGACCAACCGCGTTCAAGCACTCTGGAACCTTTTATTCAGTGTCGAACCGATGGTGAATCAATTTCTCCCTTTGAATGTTCCACATCCAGATACAAAGGACAGCGGCAAAGAAAATGACATACCATTTATTGTTACCCAATCATTTGAGACTAACCTCAGACTGGCAGAAACACAAACGTGTCAGCAGAGGGTGGTGGGATGCTTTTCCTGATAATCATAATTGCCAAACACGAGCATTTCAATCGCAACATTATTATTATTACAGAATGATCAGCCATGTTTGATGATACTGTCAGCAAGGGGAGCTTCATATGTACCTGCGTGCATGCATACAGTTCTTATTGTGTCAGCGTTTTATGCACCTATAAAATTTAAATGCAAAGTTTGTTCCACTAATGATGTTTGGTGCCTTGCAAGGTGAGGCTACATGGTGAAATATCTGCGTTGGCGTTAACGCAGCGGTGTGTGAGGCTGACAATGACTGTGCTGGTAGACTGTGATAAGCATTCAGGCATCCAGCCATTAGTTTCTTACATCTGGCTCACACGAAGGGGGGGGGGGGGGGCTCCCTTTCATTAACTGGGATTAAATCACATCTAATGCTTCAGCAGCATGTCCTCAAGCCAAAAAGCCACCCCCCGCCCCTCCCATTTTAAAAATAGACAAATACATTTCAGGAGAGATTTGCTCTTTTGTTGGTGGCGGCTTGACAACCTGTTTTAGCGTTCCAGCAGCACGACTCGGGTGTCACAGCATGTGGTGATGCGAGGGCGCGCAAGGCGATGTTTTTAGACGTTGCCCTTTTCTTGATTCCACACCCACCTCCTCTTCACCAGCTCGCGACATGTTCTGAAGCAGTGCTGCTTTTCACCCGTCAGGCGGGATCACGGGCGAAGACGACTGGGATGTGGCACCTCCCGGGACAGGCAGCGACAGTCCGCGGCGTTTGTCGGCAGCATCTCACCGAAGAGCACAAAACAGGGTGACATCAACTCCAAGAGCCAAAACAAAACAAAAAAAATCGCCCCTTCTTCCCACACTGTTGCACGAGAGGTTAAGACACAAAAAAAGGGCCAGTACGCAAATTTATTCTGTTTATGATGTAATTATTTTAAAAGGAAAAGGTTGAGGAAAAAAGGATTCTTGTCAGTTTAGTGTCACTCTGCATCAAATAGCTCCAGCTGTCGAGATGCAAATTATGTGTGAAAGCTTCAAAACAAGCTAGTGGAATCGGACAGATGTTGGGACAGTAGATTCACATTCCAAGTATAAAAAAAAAATGAAAGGCCAAGTGTGTCATGTTTAAAAGTGCAGCAAATCCTCCAAAGGTATATTTTGCAACACTGACTAGACCAAATTCAACCACACAACACTGTGTGTGGATGAACCATCTTGGTTAAAATACAAATAAAACATTTTCCTATCATTTGCACAACATGGATTACACTGAAAATCTGAAATTAGAATTAAGATGGTTACAAAAGATTTCCCAAAACTCATCAATAAAGTATTTGAAGCCAGAAATTGCCATATCCGTTTATTGTTTTTCATATATACAATAACATTCTCGTCATTATTTTGTCTCACAGTAGGTTATACTGTAATAAATATGTCACATATCCCTCTGAGCATTCGACTCTGCATAAAGTTTTCCTTGTCGCCATGCACCTGAAGCTTGGGCAAATAATCTGTCTGCGTTTCAAAATGAAGCAATAACCCTCGTTAGTCTAATACACGTCAAACCATTTCCCTTCTGTTGTTTTGGCAAAAACGTTCAACAAATACGAAAAAAGGAAAGTGTTTTCCCCATTTAAAATATTTTCATAAAAAAGATGACCGGCTCATTGGACATAATTGAAGGATACATTCATTAGAGCATTCACCCCATGCACTTTACAGCAAAGAAGTTTTCTCTACTTTTTTTCTATTTTATTCCTATATTTTTGCTCAATCTTACTAATAATATGAGTGTATAAGAAGTCAGTCAGTCTGTTGCAGCATTAACTCCATTTAACATCTTTTATGGGTTTGTGTGTGTGTGCCTACGGTCACCACAGAGCTGAAATTCAATGAAGGCAGACAAGGTGATTGTTGATCTGATAAACACGGAGTACGTTGTTTGTGCAACAACATTCCAAGAACCACACGGATGACCTTGAAAGAGCAAATGTTCATGAGACTCCTAAAGTAAACACGTTTTGTGTTTGGTTTCGTATCATGCTGCAACTGCAAAACTCGTCTTTGGCAAATGTGATTTACTGATCGTCCTACAATGATACATTCTGATGTAAGAGCAAGAACCAAACGCAGCTGTAAAATAACTGTTGTGCTACTCATTCAAGGTGCTATGTGTCGCAATTCAAATATGGTCAAAGCACACATCAATATACAACCAGCATATTCCTAATAACCCCATCATAAAGAACTTAGTCCTTTTTTGGTATCATTTGCATTGTCATCCATCATCTCTTTTGACTTGCCACAAACAATCCAGGAGATTTCTTGCCAAAAAATATGCTTTCTGAGCATCGACAGAGGAGCCAACTTTTGTTTTCGAATGAAACAACTCCCTCAGCCATTTAGTGAAGTGGAATGGCACACATAGCACCTTAAAACTACATTCTCCTGTCTCTCACTCATACAATTGTATTTGCAGTGTGCAAGCATACACACACACACGCACTCACACAATTGACATCAACTTTTCAGCGCTATGCACTGTTAAGCATGCGATAAATCTGCTTATTTCCTGTCTGCTAGCAAACTCCATGCAGTTTGTATCTCTGGCACATCAGCGTGCCAGAGATAACCCTCAGATTTAATAACTATTCTTGTCCCCCAAACTCTTTTTATAGGGTGGAATTTTCCTTTTTCAAAAATAATGAAATTCAGGACGATATCAAAGCAGGAAATAACACAACCTTTGAATGTTATTCTATTATTCATCTAAGATTTAGAGGTGCCGCTTTTTGATAGGATTTGCAAATGACACAAAAGGTCATTTTTTCCAGGTATGAAAAGCGATTGTACAGTCTTTCCCTTTTCTTTTCTCCTGCCTGAATGCAGTGAGAGGAGTCGAACATGCTGTACCAAAAAAAACAATACAAAGCAAAACAGATGTCAAGTATAAAATTCTATGTGTCAGATTACAGCATTTCCTCGTAGAAGAGCAGGTATGCCTGAGAGTTGAGTACCCTTGACTCTGGTACCGTCTGGACAGTCGTGTCACTGATGTAAACCCACTGGCCCTGCGAGCCGCTGCTGGTGTCCCTCGCACCTGAAAATACACATCGAGTGTCAATACAGCAGATTGTTAAAGCAGTAGCTAGAAAAAATCGTGTGCTTTCGGGCTGAAAGCACTGTTCATTTTAGACACATCTGTGCTGTACTCAAAGTAGGGCTGCACGATTATGGCCAAAATAATAATCATACATTTTTTATCAATATTGATATCCCGATTATTGATCACGATTATTCATTATTCATTTGTGAAAAGAGATATGCACTCTAATAATGCCAAAGCTAGTTCTTGTATCTTATGATGGAGCATAATTGTAGCATTAATGAACAGTATCTTTATATTTCACTTCCATGTAAATTCATACTTTAACATTTTTCCAAACAGAAATATGCCATCAGTTGGGATTCATACAGTCTCGTTCACCACCGAGTAGTTGGCCGATTGTAAGTTGAGGAAGTGCTTGATTTGAAATGCAGAAGAGCCATGGGTAGAGCACGGATTTCAAACGTCAATGTCGTGGACGATTATGCGCATATAATCGTTGCGGCAAAACGTCGCACTTTCGATTAAATTCGGTTAATTGTGCCGCCCTAAGTCAAAGTCGTGTAATAAGTGGAAACCAAAGCCAACATAATAGAGAAAGCATGTTTTAGAAATCCCCACTACAAGGACTTTGGTTTAAACATTTCAGCATAACTGAAAAGAAGAGAAAGACGAGGAAGGAAATATGAATCTATTGAATTCCATAAATTTTCGAGGTTACACATACATGATAACTCTGACCGAATCATGAACTATATGCAATGAAAAAATAATAATCAGGAAAAAGAACCACATGACACTGACCTGAGACGTTACGATGCTGCTGCTCCATCTTCCTCTGGGGGACTCGGACCTTTACGTAAGCGGTGTAGTGGCCCCCCCGCATTGAGCCGCTGTGTTCAACAATCCCGTACAGGCTGTAGAGGACGCGCTCATCAGCTGCAAGGTTCTTCAGAACAGTCGGATATGAAAATAAACAAGAGGTCCCAGATGACAAACACATTTTTTTTAACCTAAACTAAATACTGAAATAGTATCAACATTTTTAGCGATACCTTGCAGGATGCTGAGCAGAAAGGAGCCAAATCCAGGATCAGAGGGAAGTCAACATGGCGGTTCACCTTTCGTAAATTCATCCCTGCCTTAAAATAAAGAAGCAAAGTGCAACATTAGGCTTTTTTTGGGATTGGTTAAGCAGAAAACAAAAGCCTGTGTCTGGGTGCTCACCTGGTGAAACCGTTTGAGATGCAACGTGATGACGGGAGGCAGAGAGGAAATCAGCATCTGCTTCCTGGCGCTAGTGTAAATTTTCTCCATCTTCTTATCTATGCAAAAAAAAACAACACACAAAAAGATGAGAAAAAAAAAAAGCTGTTAAAACATAAATTGTGTGATATTTTGTTAACTACCTCACTTTACAAGTTTTAGTTTATGTTAAAGACTATAGACCACTATAATACAACAGAATTCAAATAATTCAGAATTTCCGAACACGTTCGTTCTGGCAATTTACAAACTGCCAGACATAATAGACATAATAGACATAATAGTTTTTTATGTTCCCTTTATTCTTTTTCATTTTATTTTTGTTTATCTTTGTTTTTTAATGTGCTTTTGGACTCAAACTCTTTTGACAGCTAAATTTCCCCCAAATTGATTTATCAACTTTTAATACTTTTCAAGACCCTGTTGATACCCTGCTTTAACTGCAAATCTGGCAATCAGCACGGACTGGTGGCTCATCTTGAAATCATCACTCCAGATCTTTTTGTCTCACCAGCTGAGCTCTTGCGCAGCTGCTTTTGTCTGCGCTCGGTGCAGCTCTCGCACAGCAGCTTGTTGTTGCCCATCAGCAGCTCCACAGAGGTGAACTGGTGCAGGCAGGACTGGATGGAGCACTCCTTGGAGCTGGGGGTGTAGCTGTGCGACAGCGCCTGGAACGCCCCCTGGTGGTGCGGGTGGGGCAGGTTTTCCCGCCCGTCGCCCTGCTCCTCGGGCGAGCAGTGCGAGGACGCCGAGCCGTCTCCGGAGCTGAGGCCCAGGCTGACCTTTGACACGGCGCTAACCAGCTGCTCGACGGCGCCGCCCTGCCTCGGCGCGGACGACGACGAGGGCGAGGAGGCGGAGACGGCGGGCGGGGGGGAGGTCAGAGTGGACGGCGCGTGTCCATGGCCGGAGGAGGACGGCCGCGGTGCCCACTCGCTCTCCGATGCTTCGCTGTCTGCGTCGTTGCTGCTGTCCTGAGGGCCCGAGTCTCTTTCGCTGCCGTCCGACAGACTTCCGGCGGCGGACATCTTGCAGATGGGGACGCCGCGGGCCGATCCGCCTGCTGAGCACTCATCCTCTGGCCTCTCCGCTCCGCAGCCGGCCCCCTTCTCCTCCACAGAGCTGGAGGACCTCCTGCCCTGCTGCTTCTGGGGGAAAAAATAGAGTAGGAATCCTTGTTGCTTTCAGACATCCAGACACAATGAGGATTTATCGAATGGCAGGAGTCCTCAAAGTTTTGAGAGCTGAGGCCCAATTTAGAAACCCAATATTGGACTGAGGGAAAAAAAGAAGAAAAATCCCATTTGTTATCATTTCAATGACCAGGTTGCATCTTTACAATTCACAATTATTGGTCTGCATCCAGTAATGTCCAATAAACACATTCTAATTAATAAATTAGGCTAAACCTGGCAAAACCTGAGAAAACCTTGAGAAACATTGTCATGCACACAAAATCCCTGGGGTCCTCAATGAATTACAACTGCTAGTTTTAATCAACTCACAACTGTAATTCATTGCTGGCCGCCTGAAATGTTTCTGCGGGCTGCCATTGGCCCGGGGGCCGCACTTTGAGAACCTATGTCTTATGGGATCCTGCTAACTCTCATACCTGTCCACTCAGCTTCCGGGTGTTTCTGTTGACAGAATGTGCTGCAGAAGGAATCGGCTCTGCGTGCGACAAGTGGGCTTCCTGCTCCCGACTGCCCTTTCCGAGTCGACCAGGATTTGACGGTTTTGAAATCTGCGTGCATCAGTTATCAAGAATCAGTGAACACATCTCATCTCATCTCATCGCGATCGATATTCTTCACATTCGCATTCCACTAACTCACCCTTTCCTCTATGATTGGAAGAGAGATGTCTATAAACGCTTCCTTCACTGTAGAGATCTGCAGGGGAGTAAACATTTAAGTCAGTGCGAGAATATGTAGTTGTTTGTTTGTACTCTCCGCCCCACACCTGGTGCTCTCTACCTTCAAGGATGTACTTGTCATAAGAGCATTTGTCTCTCATATTATAATAAATGCGTGTTGAAAGTGTTTGAGCTGGTCCTTGAAGTGCTACTTTTTGTTTTGATGATTAGATGTAACCAGTGTTGCTGGTTCTGGATACAGCCATCTTTTGAATTTGTGGCAAACAGAGTGTTCCCTTAAGAAAAGTAAAGTAGGTTTGACAAAAAAGCATACCAGGATTTATTCAGAGATAACCTGTGACTGAAAATGAGGCTGACTGGAGGACGTGTGAACTTGTCGACCCCCTTGTGTATTTCATGTGTCTTCCTTTGAGGAAGCCACATCAAAGCTGTGACAACAAGCCTGATTGGTTGTCGCTAACCAATCGCGGCTTTATCTTGAGTTCAACCACCCACACGTACATGCTCGCACTCTTCACACATAATTGTGTTGGTCAGCTCGCCCACAAAGATGCGGTCAACAAAGTTCATCCTCACACCTTCCTTCCCGTATGCTGGTGGGAAAGAAGAGACAATTAATTACTCTTGTCAGTAATATTTACTTAATTATTCAGGTGTGCTTACGAAACATTAACAAAATCATCAATCAACTTAAAGATAAATACCAAACATACATCCGGATAAATTTCAATGGCAAAATCTATGTAAATATATCTGAAATAATATCATTTTGTCAATTCTGCTGCCGTGTGATATTAAAATATTGAATTGTAATGTGATGGACGACTTGGGTTAATATTTGCATCATAATATCTATTTAATGCTTCTGGAATCAGGGGAGACCGATTATAGAGGTCACTCCAAAAATTCAGCTCTGCCAGATTAGTGATTGCATTTCCATTTGCTGCCACAAGATGGGACTATTGATCAGTGGCGAGCGAACCTTTGACTTGGCGCCTGGTCTCTTCATCTGCTGTCTTCTCTGTGGGATTGTTGAAAGCCTTCAGGATGCCTGCCTTGACCCTCTGCAAAGATCACACACATTAAAAAAATTAACAAGAGCTGTCAAGTGGTTTTCCCGGAAGAGATCAAAATTTTTAAATTACCCCGCGCCCCTAGTTCTGTTGAGGATGTCTATTAGTGAAATATCACAATCCTGGCTGTAGCTCAGTTTGACAGGTGTATCTATTATAAGCATCATTAGTGTAAAATAATCATTGTGCTTGTCTAAAACAGTTAACATGTAGATCTCTTAATTAACTGTGCAGTTTGTGTGCACATCCGAGTTCTGGGTGGGGCTCTCTGATTGAAGGTGACATGGTCAGTGAGTTGTTGGTGAGAGAGCTGTGAAGAGGCGCAGCCACACTAAAGCACCAATCAATAGATAATTGGCCGTGGTCTGTGTCTGCGGTCGAGACCAGTCGCCCCCATTGTCCCGGGACCCACGCACTGGACTGGCTATTTAGGTCAAAAAGCCCTGTTAATCCCAGTCCGGCCAGCCTCTCTCCCCACTCACTCAGTGCAGTCAAACCAGGCTAAGGCTCCCCTACTAATTAATTACCAGTAACCCCATCCTCCCCCTCCCAAAAGTAACAGCATGCACTGTCCCACACAGGATGGGCAGTGAAGGGGGGGTGAAGAGGGCTGCTGGTGAAAGGGTGCAGGGGTGGAAACTAAAATGAAGATGGGGCGAAGAAGGACAGTCTATGCCCTGAGAGAGTAATACCTACCGTCTCAGCTAATTGGTGATAATTGATGGGGGCTAAATTAGCATATTTAGATCTCTGATACTAATGGCCAATCAACACAAACACTTAGGGCCTCTAAAAGGTTGGTGCCAAATACCAGTCTCCCTCTAATGCTCAATCGCTTACACACGGCAGACTATGCGAATAGAATGTTTCCGTATTATGTAAAATAATTAATCACCAGGTATCAGTTAGCTGCTTTTCAACTCAGATGAAACCCATAGTAGTATGTTTAGTTCACCTTTGAAACGAGTCTGGATGAAAATTTAGTTTTGTCCTTACCATTTAAAAAGCTAGAAATTGGTATAATATAGCTTTCTATTATAAAAGAAGAAATACGCCACAAAGAGACTAAAATGCTGCTGCATTTTAGAGCGTGCATGGCTGAATAAATGAGTTTGAGTAAATGAATAGAGGAGGCTGTACCACTTCCTCTGTGCTGCCTTGATTGGATTGGGAGCTGGCGGATGAGTGTGGAGGGGGCACGAGGGGGGTGGTGGTGACCCTCGAGCACAATGGGACGGCCCTGGAGCCCATTCAGCAGCTGTGGGTTTCCCAAGATCACACAATGATGCCGGTTGTGCCACTTGCAAGTCCCATAAGTGGCGCAACTGTCAGCGTTCACAAGTTTGAATGGGAGCAGGGAAGCCCAGACCGCCGCCCCTCCTGGGCCCGGGGCTGACCACTAAACACACCCGCTAACTTCTTCTCCTAGGTTCACGTAGCCACTGGTGGGGCCATGGGGAACAGCACAGCCCCTGCAAAGAGCTGCCATGGGGGCTCCTAATTGCTCTGTGAAAGGGGTGCAGGGTGAGGGGGGTGCTCTTGACTTGCCCAAAAAAAAAAAAAAAAAACCACAGGAAAAAAAACAGCTGGCAAAAGCAAAACGGGTAAATTGCTCTCCAGCCACTAACAACAGCCGAATGTTGGAAACATAGTGCGGGGTTAATTCAAAATAATGATTGTGAAGGCTGTGATGTTTAACCGGTTCTTGGGATTGAAAGTATTTTGAATTACACCAAATATATACATGATCGCCCTGTCGTACCAACATAAGATAATAACATCAATTTTATAATAATATAGTCAATTAATTCATTGTCAGTCATTCATTATTAATTGCTCCATTTAACTATAATTAAAATAGATCTTTCCCTTTTCCCGCAATACCCCTTTCTAGGTTTGTTTTTGGAACAGTGTACTTTCTTGTACTCAAGTTATGTTAGTCATGTTATGAGATGAATGTACAAGGTCCATATAATAATCAAGCACCAAATACAAAAGTACAGCTTTTGCCATTCAGATTCAGAAACTCACTTTTGTTTCTTCAACTCGTATGGAATCCAGCAAGTAGTGTAGGAGCTCCTGGCTGTCCTGCTGTTGGTAGCCCTTGAAACGTGGAGCCCTGCAACAAAAAAACAGAATAAAAAGCAATAGTCAGACTGGCTGTCTGTCAGGGTTGGCAGCTCCCAAAGTCACGGGCGCTTCCTTGCTCGACAATTATGTGTTCCATTTATCAAGAGAAGCATTCATAAACTCATGACGGCAAAGTAAAAGAAAGCAGAAAGTATGAAAACAGGTTATGAAGGACTAATCTTGTAAAAACTAGAAATCTTGGCTTAAATAGTTTAACTAAGACTTGTGTTGACAGTTAAGAGACTACACACAATTGTTTATACAGAAAACCAAGGCTGCACACAAAACAACTAGGTAAAAGAATGTCACCACATATAAACCGTGACAAAAGGCCTTTTCAATGCTTTCTACATCCCTGCATCGTTTAAAGTCCACCTGCCAGAAGTGCTTGGTGCTACCTACGATGTTTTCAAAAGGTAGTTAAACACTGTCTTTCACCAAACAAACTAAATAGGTCCGGCATGATAACTCA
>CAESWR010002585.1:102720-118192 GCA_903171835.1 Mullus surmuletus | reverse complement strand
AGGCCTACATATATTTACATATTCAAATGACAAGCTCAGATGTCCATTCAGAACCAACATTTTAATTTGCCTCATATAGTCTCCCAGCCGCATTAAATTCTGGAGTCTGGCTCCCTGAGGTCGATTTGCTTTTTGTGGGACACCGGTACTTGAGCTTAAGGCCTTGATGTAAGAGTGCACATTTAATCAACTTTCTTTCTTCCATGAGCTGTTGTTGTACAAAATTATTGTAGATGAAAATGATTTAGAGCAGAAAAAAATGGGGATTGTCATTGAGGGGTCACAGGGAAACCAGAGCTTAATGGCAGCTTCTTCTTTATCTCTGGCCTTCACACCAAAATGCAATTTTACAAGCTCCTTGACAGACAACAACAGCCTATTTTGCTCGAACAACAGCTGCCCACCTCTTTACCTATTTGGCCAATCTCTGTGTGGAACTGGATGGTAGGAACCTGGTTTGGGATATCTAAATGAAGAAATGTAGCCGCTGGTGGATGTGGCAATACTGGTTCCACCACTGTTGATGGATGGCGTTAAATGTACAGAAACCGCCAATTTATTATGTACACCTTGACTGAAATACAATGTGTACTACACTAAAAGGGTATCAAAGACTGTGGAATCCATCCTATTCATATGAATTGAGCGTTTGCAAAATTTTAGCAATATGTTGGTATAACCCATTATAAGTGCATACTAGCAAATGAGTAGGATTATATCTCCTTATCAATATACACTTAAGATTCCTATTAAATGTCAGTTTTATTTGTAGTGAGATACACCTTGAAACTAAATAGTTTATTGGCTCGAGCTCAACATTCTTTCAGAAAGCGATGTATGCAAAGTATGTTGTCCACTGAGATTTAGTGCACTCCAGCTGCTGGGATCCAGTCTCTGACTTGTTGAGGACCCTGGCTCCCACTAGTGCAGCACACAGGCCCAGAGGTGGTGAGAAATACGGCGGCTCGACAGAGGAAGCGAGGGACAGAAACAGATAGTGATGGAAAGACAAAAGGAATACGGAGCAGAGGCTGAACCCCACACAGCTGCTCTTGTTCTTCAGGGAACCCAGCCGGGAAGCATCGCTCAAGCGCCTAATTCCTCTAATGTGTGCAGTCATGCAATGGGCTGGGTAAGAGTGTGCGTGGGGTGGGGTGGGGTAGGGTACAGCATCAATCCCACAGCTCTCTAGCCGTGGCTGAGAGTCTTATGGGGGACCAGCCTGACTGTGCTTGCGTGGGAGGGCAACTGGCTGGCCGATGGCCACTGGCAACTGGGCACCGGGCAGGGGGCTAAACAGAGGCAGCCAGTGAGACCAAGTGGTGATGCCCACCACGCTTATCCGCTAAGCACGCCAGGCCAAGTTGGAGGGGAGGGGTGGGGTGGGGGTGTATTATGAAAAGAGAGGGGCTTTGGGTAATATCTGTGACTGACCCACTTAGTGAGGTGCAATCAGGTAGCCTGAGTAAGATGAAGGACTCAAAGTCAGCAAACTGATGTTGTATACAAATTTGTCACTGCTGAGTAATGAGGCATTATCATGTGATTTTCTTTCTTTCTTTTTTTTTAAAGAGAAACAACAGCTACGAGCTGCTTGCACTCATTTCACGATTAGACACAAACTGTCAAAAGGTACAATCAAAAGAATGCTGATGACCACTGCCACCAGGGGGAGCAGGTGTACTGCTGTCTTATACTGGTGCAGGTGTATCACTAACTAAAAAAAAACCCCAAATGTGAACCATTGTAACCAGGTAATAGTAGGAAATTAAATCTATCCCTCTCCACCAACTTCAACCACAGGGCAGTCAGACATATTCTGACACAGAAGGACTGCCATTGCATCACTTTACGGGATCATTGTAGTCTATCTTTTTAAGTATCCATTTTATTTTGGAGAGGCTGTTGTTTGTGATTAACCATGGCAGAATATTTTGTTTCTGTTTACAAATGGTATCCAAGGCCTATCCTTTTCTACAATAGAAGGCAGATGGATTAAAGGCATCTGAAAATAAACCATGAAATTGTAAGTGCCTTAAGCCTTGCTGTAATTGCAGAGAGGGCAGACTTTCTTTGGGGGGCAGGACCTCTGAGAAAAACAGCTTACCTGATGTTGCCTTGACAGAATGCTTTTGTAGAAAATCCAAGGTCTGAGCCAAGGCCTTTTTGTTACAGTGAGTTGATAGCTCCTCGTTACATTCAAAACACCTAGCAAAATGAGGGGGCAGAACAATATTAAGTAATTTGGGAATTTGACAACCCTCAAGAAAACTGTTCAAAATTGTTTGGGCTTTTCATTCCCAATTAACAGGTGGTGAATTCCTCACCACGCCTTCCACGTGCTCAAGCTTATGGTGATGCAGTGAGAGTCCAGATGGAGAGCTTGGTGGTGCTTGACAGCGTGCTGGATTCCTGCATGGTTACAACCCTGAAATACAACAACAGTTACAAATACAAGTTGAAAAAGAACAGACACAACCAGAAGGAGCGAAGTGACAACATTCTAGATTTTTCCTTCTGTTGTCATCTACAGTGAAAGACTGGAACAAATCTTTACCTGGAAACCACACTTGAGGCAGACCAAGACGTCATGGGATGCTGCTGGCTCTCCATCAATCATGGTCCTTTCCTTTAGGCACTCGGAGCACATTAACCACACACTGGACAACACCGACTTCTTCACTGAGCTCAGGTCTACTGCCTTGCTCACATGCTGGCAAGTCAACCCTGATTTAGTGAAAAACACACATTACAGACAGGTTTGGAACTTGCTGGAATAGATGTGAACCTTGCATACACAACAGATCATTGTCAGTGGAAATCAGCGTTAATCACATTCACTGCTCAGGAGGCGACGTAACATACAATAAAAAATGAACACTGCCATCAACTGCACAGCTCTTGCTTTAATGGCCTGGTGCCCTGTGTTGCCCCACTGACTTACCGCTGACTTCATCTGATGACTCCTCATCTCGAGGTTTTCGCGGTTTATTTGTCCGCTTTGTCATGTTGGGGGCTGTCAAAGAAAAGGGGTCTTTCAGCCGCATCTGGAGCACTGCAGGAAAAGACGGTGGACGCATGAAACAATGCAACTAACAATAAATTGAATGACTATTTGAACTCAAGGGTAAAAAACAGCTTCGGAATGGATCATTCAAATCCTCTGGCATGGAGAGACATCTATTCCATGTTTATGTCAAAGGGCACGCTTTCACATACGGTATATGTAATATTGTAATATGTATGCATTATATAAAGCATGCAGATTTGCATATACATTTATACTACACAGAAAAGAGGTAGTGAACAGGTTTGCATCGGCCTGCTGGCTCCGTACAAGCGATAGTATCAGTGTGAGATGTTGAAATGCAAATTGTTGCCACTTTACAATATAATAGAAATGAACCGACACAATGTCCTCTAAATATGGCGATGATATATGGGACTTTAGCCTGAAAATCTGATTTATTAGTACATCCCTCTGCAGCATCTCAATATGACCATTCACACACATTCAAAAATGCATTATTCAGCCATTGTCCTGCAAGGGTGAAATGTCAAATGCATGATTAAAACATATCATTCTATAAACTATTCCAATATTTTAACCAAATCTTCTGGAGAAAATGACAGGAGAAAACAAGGGCTGTCAAGGTGGGGGGCAATAATTCGATTAAAGGCCTCAATTAGCCCCCATTAAGTGTAGATAGATGAGAGAAAAGCCCTCCTTTATTCTATTTAACGTGATATTCACCAACATTACGGGTACTTTTCACACAAGACGAAAGGTCGCATCAACTCACCTCGTTCTCGTCGTTCCTATGTTGACTGTGTTAGCTGTCAACTCTTCCTGGCTAGCAAACAAGCTAGCTGCGTTAGCATGTCAGGGCGGGAATCGCATCAACGCCGGCGTTTATTCCCGCAACACGCGGGAAAAAGAGGCCATTTCCGAGCCAAGCGAAAGCCCTCGAAGCAACACGGCGTCAACGGCCCGAACACTTGGTTTTTTGCCCTTGATTTTCCTGCCAATCTTTCGTTAGCATCCACGAGCAACACAAGTCAACATATGACGCACCCGGAAGCAGTACGGCGGCTCGGACGGTCCAATCGCTGCGTTCACGGACGGTAGGAAACCCCGCTACTGCGAGAAGCAATGTGAAAGCACTGGCTTTTTAATTAATTGATTAATAATTAATCCTGCGAGAGGCGACTTACAGACGCCGCTAAGGCTATAGAAATTACAATTAACAATTATTATAATAATTATATATTAAATAATAATTACGATTAATCAAATAGAAAAATGAAAACAAAAGAAAGACAGTGAAGAAGGGAAGCAATACATCTATTTACAAAACGTTCATGGATAAGATTAAAAAAAATAGAAGAAAAATATGGACATTTAATCAATTATTAGTGTCATGAAGTTAATTCAGTGATGATTTTCTATGATTTTCTGACTCGAAAATCACAGTAACTGTTTGTCTAATGCTTCATGAATGTCACATGTATTCCTGCTCATATAATTAACTAAAACAACACTAAATATTAAGCAAGCTTTGTTCTTTCGAGCGGACATCAAACGACGCACTGCCTTTTTTGTCCTCAGGGTGACCCGCGCTTGTGCGCATGCGCAGGTTGTCGTCAGCCGGGGTGAACGTGCGCCGCGATTGTGTGTTTATGTGTGTGTTGATGTGTTGTCAGCGGCAGTAATCCGGTGTAAGTGAGTTGGTAGGGCATCGCCCATGGCTCTCAGGAGGTGTTTGGGCTTCTCGTCGCTCGTCCCGCGGCTCTTATGGAGACGCACCGTCCCGCCCGGAGCCCCTGTCCCCGGAGGACGCAGCGCGTACACAAGTGAGTGGTGCTGGAACCCCGACTTCCGGTTTGACCCAACACTGACAGCGCGTCTCTGTGTTTTGCCCTCCAGCTGTGAACGCCTCACACCGGAAGTTCAGCTCCGCGTCGCCCGGAGCGGACGTGAGCTACGATCAGCTGAAGCGGCTGCTGGCGGCGAAGAAGGCGGTGGTGATCGACGTCAGAGAGCCGTGGGAGCTGCGGGAGTACGGCGCCATCCCCGGCTCCATCAACGTGCCCCGTGAGTGCACAAACAATAACACAGTGGTCGCCATGGCAACATTCATGTGTTTCACCTGTTTTTCAGAAAAATCGTGCAGCACATGTGATGCAACAAAGACAGTGCAGGAGAATAACAAGCTGAATCAGCACTGCAAATATAGATGTTATTGTGAATAAAAGCATCAATCGTGTAATAAAGCATTCATTATGGGTGTCTTCAGAGGGACGTCTCTGTCCTACATACACTGAAGGTCTTGGCGTTGCTCTATTCTAATCTGCATACTTAATTTTCCATTTTGCTTATTTAAAAGAGTGAAGAAACACATTGCTTGTCTATCTTTTGCGTCCTACACTCTCTGTGGACATAAAAAAAAAAGAATCATGCTGGTAATTATTGGTACCAAAGACACAAAAGTCATCACTGTTGAGCTTGTTTACGTCCAGTCACACGGCGAGACATACAGGTGCATCTTCTCTTGGCAGTGGGACAAGTGAACAAGGCTCTCCAGCTGGATGCCGAGGAGTTCAAAGAAAAGTATGGCGGTGACATGCCTGAGCAGAGGGATAACATTGTGTTCACCTGCCTAGCAGGGGTGCGGAGCAAGAATGCACTTGACACAGCTGCCTCGCTGGGATTCAAAGAGTAAGACACTTTTAATTGGTTAAAAAAACAAAACGTTCCAAAATCATTTTCACCACCATTGTTTAATGCAGGCGGTATTGAAGCTCCCTTAAGATTTCTCGTTAGTTTCAGCCAAACCAGCTGAAAAATCTCAACAGAATCTTTACATGCCAGTGTTAATTACCCTTTCATCGGAATAGAATTACTTTGCTATGCCATTTCAAAACTGAATTACATTAAACAAGCCCAAGGTTATTGACCTGTTGTGCAGACTGACAGTGATTCATTCTGCTCTCTTTGTAGAGCTGTCACATACCACATATTCAGCGTCGGTTGAAAAGTACAAAAAAAGACCACTTTGCTTAAGAGGAACAATGACATCATTCAGTGTAGCGCGTCTCTTTGTATATTTCACAAGCAAAATCAAACACAAAAATAGTGGAATGTTTTTGCGTCTCTACAGTTCACTTTTTTGTCTCTCTCTCTCTCTCTCTCTCTGGCCTCATTTCAGTGTTCAGCACTACCCAGGTGGATGGCAGGACTGGATGAAAAATGAGCAACATTAATGATGCAGAGCTTCTGGTACAGAAATATTTGTCAGCCGACTGGAAGGAAAACATTTAAAGGATTCAGTTTCTAAGATGTTACAATACATTCTTATCGTGGTGTTTCAGGAAGCCAAGATTGAATCTGTGAATCCCAAAGACCTCTCAGCTCAAAGGGCTCAACATGTGTGTTATTTGCTCCTGCAAAAAAACTCAAAAATGAATGCAAAATATTACTTGAAGTTATGTCATATCTTTTTTTTTTTTAGCATAGTACTATTTATAATCACTTTACAAGCTCTAACTGTTCTAAAAGCATTGTAATTGTTTTCTCTGTAGACTAATCTATGCAAATGACTCTACCAACTGTGTATGCCTGATTTAAAATTATGTTTTCCATTATTCCATTAATAGGAATAGTTCAATATCTGAAGTTGATGTATTGTAAATAGATGCAACACACTGTGCAATTGTGGCCAACATCGTTCAGTGAATAAAAAATTAGTTTTAATTTACAGAGTTGTAGTTTGTAAGTTTTCTTTTCCAACTTTGGGGCATTATTCAGCAGAGCTATTAAAAAAAAACCACGATGAGGCATTCCCTTGGTCAGTTTGTGATATAAATAAGCACACGGGAGTTGGCAGAGGTGAACACTGACTGAGGTGATCTATGGCGCTGCAGCGTCAAGTCTAATATCCACTGAGTCTCAGCATGAATTTGCCACCAACCCTCCATGGAACATTCGTCATCCATGAAAATAAATGTGTTTGTTTTCTTGCCGTCCACCACTGGCCCCTTTGCACTGCGTAAATCGCGGCCATGGACTTTGTTCCCCAATAACTTTCCCTATTATAGCTCAAGATAAAAGTCCAAACGATATTAACTAAGAACAAATAATGGTCTTATTTAATATTTTATGATAGACTTGAACCGTCAGGGGCCCGTCTCTCCAGTTTGTTGGTAGAAAGTCATTGAAAAGAAACTAACCTCTTTGACTTCCCACTATTCCCCCTTTAGAAAACGTTTGAGTAGGCAAGTACAGTGGGTGTGCACAATTCATCCAAATTATGGGTTCATACGTTTCAAAAAAGGATAAAAACCGACATTTGAATGCTGTCTGCTAAGAGAGAGCAATCAACATACATTTTTTACTTGGATTCAAAAGAAGGTGCGACTCCTTTATGATTATTTCTTTTATTTTTAATTTTCCTTTATTTCCCCGGGTGTTCAAGATATTGAACACTCTTATTTCTGTATCTTTTCCTCTGAAAGCAAGAGGGTAACAAAAGGGCCCCCGTTTAATGCTTTCATTTCTGCAGCAAAATGTCTGAAGTTTGATAAGCTCTCTTAAAAAGACCTTTGTGCTGCGTGTGTTGAGAAGGCAGATCTGTGATTAACTCGTTGGTCCTTAGACTTATCATTTGGGCACTCAAGGAATACGGTTGAATACAACTCCAAACTTCACATTATATAGAGAAACTCCATTCAAATACTCAACGCTTTGGTTAGTTTAACACTTCTTAAAGTTTGTTCAACTTGGAGTCCCTTGTAAAGACCCCCAAAACAAAACAAAAATGTTACCAATTATCCAAAGCCATGCCCATTCCGCTCAAAAAAGCATTGTGGCATCAGTTTTCTTAGCTGTCCATGTATGTGAAGATTCAATATATTTCAATTACTTTTTATCTAATGTCCAAGAGTTTATAGGGAAAGAAGTAAATGAGGGAACATGAATAGTAGCAGCTGAGGCCTCCTTCTGAATAAAAAGATGATGGGGGTGGGGTTGTGTTGGCAGTTCAAGCAAGGTTTAATAAATACTTAGCAGAGAGTGATTGTTCACATGCCTGAAAGATTCTTCCCACAAGTCCCATGCCCCTGCAAGCTCTGAGGTCAATGAAAAGAAATAGATGCTTGCCTCATCTCTGCTGAGGGGATGAAATAAAAGCAGTTGACAAATAATTTTTATTTTTAATGTGTTTATTGTGTTAATAAATGTGCTGAAAATCAACATTTGTGTTGTTTTTGGACAGATTCTAGGGACGGTGAGCAATGTCAATCTTGCCGGAAGTCAGCGCGAACAGTCATTATGTTGCTCAGGGCAATGTTTGCTGACCCCTCACCAAGTGACCCTGTAGGTGTCAAAGGGGAACGGGCCCGACCACTGTTTTCTCCCCTCATATCACTCTGCCATGTCATGCGTAAACTCCAGACTCCGACCCCCCCTCCAACCCCCTCCTCCTCCCCTGCCTACGAATTTTCCCTCAGAAGCAGTTAATTCCATTTTCTATTTTTTCCCCCCCAAGTGCGTACTCCGGGTTTTAATACGCTGAAAACAGACCAGACTAATAAGTACTAATTTACGTCAAATCTTGCCAGGGCTCTTTGTTCCTCCACAGCCCTCATCAGGTCACCCTGCAGCTTCCGCTTGGCATTCAATTAAAGTCCCTCGTCCCATCAGAGCCGATCACGTCAGCTCTGCATCTCCTGGGCGCCGTATGACTGACCAGACGCTGCCCGCTTGCTCATCTGCCCGCCGCCCAGTGCCGCGATGGACACCGAGGTGGTGTTGTAACCCTGGCGAAGCCTATTATGGGTTTGATACATGATCGGATAGTATTTTTGCTGATTAATGGGCGAGCCTCATTGCTGCAGTCGGCCCCTGTCACAGCCCGGCTCTGCCCCTTGCAAGCTGCCGACAGATATCTGAGTGGCAGGTCGGGCCTGTGTTCGAGATTCCACAGGTGTTGGCTCATGATAGTGGTCATGGACAGAGCAGGGGCACGGCAAGCAATGGGGAGTATAAAACCAGAGGCTGGGGCGACAGTCGGAGAGTGCAAACAAGGTGGAACAGCTGTGAAGTGCAGCAGTACTACAAACAAGCCCTGCTTCAGTATTTCTCCCATTTCAGAGACACACGCCGTTTTCTGACGCCACCATGAGCCACAGCCCGGAGAGGATCTCGTCCTACCGCCGTCACTTCGAGGACAGCAGCAGCAGCACCTCGGCCTACCAGGTCAGGGTGTCCAGCCCATCCCCCAGCAGGAGAGAGGGCCGCCGTGCGTCCGTCGGCTATGCCTGCAGAGGGGCCAGCAGCATGCGTGTGGAGTCAGTGGGACGGAGGACCGCCTCGGCTGCACGCCGCTCTCGTGTGGTTGGCGCAGGGTAATGTGTTAGAAAATTCTCATAGTGAAAACAGATTTCTGCAAAAAATTTGCTCTCTATATGATAATTAAAATATTCAAAATGTCATTGTGTATTTGTATATGTTGGCAGCATCAATGCCAAAGCTATGGTGTGTGTTGGACCCAGCGGAGAACCTGCCATGGATCTGGATGTGGCTGCCGCTGAGAACCAGGAGTTTCTCAGCACCCGTACAAATGAGAGGCAGGAGATGATTGTCCTCAACGACCGACTGGCTGTTTACATTGACAAGGTACATTTCCACTTCAAAATGGTGGATATTTCTGTCCGTCTGCGCTCAAAAACCATTTTATTCAGTATTATACATTTAAAATTTGCCAACAGGACGTTTATTGTGATTGCAGGTTCGCTCCCTCGAGCAGCAGAATAAGCTGCTGGAGGCTGAGATTGAGGCCTATCAGAACCGCTTTGAGAAGCCATCAGGTCTGCGCCTCCTTTATGAACAACAGCTGAGGGAGCTGAAGAAAATTGCTGAACAGATGAGAGTTCAGCGGGTGAGGAAAAATACACAGCCCTTTTTTTCCCCAGTGCTCAGTAGAGCATATTCTACATATTCTTGGTTTCCGGCAAGCTTTACACTGAGCTCAGTTGTAGATGATCCATCCAAGCAACAATACAAGACGTCAACTTGGTGTTTTCAAGGTTCCCTACCTGGTAACAGGCTTATTTCTTGCAGGCAAATAGTGAGGTGCCTCGGCATGTTAGGGTGTCATGGAGTACAGCTGTCTTCAGCTATGAGTTATGCACGGATGAGATGGCTTGATTATGCATTCGCAGACACACACACACACAGACACACACACATGTCGGCATGACTTTCATGTATAAAATGCAGAAAAGGATGAGCTACATTTTGCACACACCCTTGCACGCACCTCTGAATCTACTAGACGACTGCATTACTTCCGGCTTCTTGGTTTTCAGGACATTTCCTTGGCAACTAAGGAGTCCACAGCTGCTCAACTTCAGGCTATCAAAATCAAATATGAGGAAGCAGTCGAGCTGAGGACCAAAGCTGAGGCCGAAATTGAAGCCTTCCGTCCGGTAAGTTTCTCCGAATAAAACATTTTATTTCCTCCTTTCCACATTAATTCTAAATTTTAAACGATACTAAAACCGTTTGACCTCCAGGATGTTGACCAAGCCACCTCCTCCCGCATTGCTTTGGAGAAGAAGCTGGAGCAACTGGAAGTTGAGATTGAATTCCTGAAGAGGGTCCATCAACAGGTGGATAATATTGTTGGCTGATTTCATGGCATTTACCGTTTCATGATGGTGATTACCACTGATCATTTTTTTCTGTTTTTTTTGTTTTTTTGTTTTCAGGAAATTGATGAGCTTATGAAGCAAATCTATGCAGCTCACGTCTCAGCTGCGAGTGCATACACCTTACCCGATCTGGCTGCTGCTTTGAAGCAAATCCAAAACCAGTATGACGACATCGCCGCTAAAAATCTTCAGGTAACATAATCCTTGAAGAAAAATATATTTAAATGTATTTTCTCAAATTTTCACTTGATTCATGATTGTGGTTTTTCCCCCTGCTCATTTCAGGAGATGGATTCGTGGTATAAAAACAAATTTGAAGATCTGAGCAGTAAGACAACCCGTCACGTGGATAGAGTTCGAGGTATTCGAGAGGAAATTGCAGGCGCAAAAAAAGAGGTGAGCATCAAAAAAAAAGAAAGAATGATGCTTGACCCAAAAGTAATGAATGATCATAATCACCATCATGCAAAAAATATTGCCAGATCCAAAACAAAGAAAGAGATTTGGATTCCCTGAGGACCAAGAATGAAGCACTCGAGGCCCAAATCCGAGAGATGCATGAGAAGTACAGGAAAGAACTTGAAGAACTGCAGGTAAAGATGAGCTCATGTGGGGTAAAGGTGCACATCTGGTCCGGCCACAGTCAACCGTGGATTCATACAATACTTTTCATGCATGCATAAACCACCACAACAGTTCATTCATACGGAAATTCATAACTCTGCGAACAGCTTCGAATTGAGACCCTGCAGCTTGAGCTGAAATCCACCAAGGAGAAAATTGCCCTGCACCTGCGCGAGTACCAGGATCTCCTGAATGTCAAAATGGCTCTGGAGATTGAGATCACAACTTACAGGTGAACGGAAAGTGAATTAAAATCAGGCTAAATGCTTGAAAACATACTTGAATAAATGTAAACATCACTTTTTCACTTTTTTGTTCACTTGCAGGAAACTGATTGAAGGGGAGGACCTGCGGCTCTCTGGCATGATGCAAACCATGGCTATAACCAGCTGTAGCACCACCGCCTTTGGTTCTGGAATGAGCTACAGTGGAGGAGGAGGCATGGGCGGTGTAGGTGGAATGGGTGGTGGTATGACTGGAGGTAGCGCGGGGATTGGAGGATTGGGCAGTGGAGGAGGAATGGGTGGCGGCATGGGGGCAGCAGCAGGCGTGGGTGCAGGAGGCATGGGTGCAGGCTCAGGTAGTGCTGCTGGAGGAGTGGGCGGAAGAATGGGGTCTGGGGGGACCGCTGGTGCGGACATTAATGGGTTTGGATCTGGGGGTGTGGGTACTGGGGGGTTGGGTTCAGGTGTTGGGGGTGTGGGTCTGGGTACAGGTCCTGGAGGTGTGGGCACAGGTGCTGGAGGTGTGGGTGCCGGGGGTCTGGGTACAGGTCCTGGAGGTGTGCGTAATGGCACTGGAGGTGTGGGTGCAGGGGGTCTTGGTGGAGGCGTTGGGGGTGTGGGTGCTGGAGCTACCGGTTCAGGTTTTGGGGGTGTGGGCGCCGGGGGTTTGGATACAGACATCGGAGGCATGGGTGCTGGTAGTGGTGTTGCAGGAGTGGCTGCTGGTACTGGGGAAAACTTGGGATTCAGTGCTGGCGGAATGGGTGGTTCCGCACACAGTGGTGTGAGTGGTCTTGGAGTGGGTGCTGGTGGCAGCACGGCAGGAGCAGATGGCAGGGGCAGCACAGGCATGGGGTACAGCGGTGGGGACAACGGCCTCAGTGGGGGAGAGGCTGATGGGGTCAGTGGGGGTATAGGAAGGGATGGAGGTAAAGCTCATGGAGTGGGTAGTGGTATCGGGGGCGGTGACAGTGGGGATGTAGATGATGGAGGTGTTGCACTGTCAGGTGTTGGCGGAATGGGCAAGACTGGTGGTGGGAGGGGTGACGCCAGTGATCCCGGGATGGGGTATGGATCACATGGATATGATGACAGTGCTGATGCCTATGCAGAGCAGGCTGTGGAGCTGACGGAGAGAAGGACGGTGCTTATTAGGTAACGGTACCGTCAGGTATTCTTTTCTATCTCTGCTAAATAGTGCTTCTTTTTAAATCTAGCAATCATATAGAACATAAACTAGACATACCCTTGATTAAGAAGCAATGACATATACTGTTTTATGATAGGGTTAAGGGCAGGGCTAGCATACAGCCACCTAGGGAGCTTTTCTATTAAACTACTACAACAAACATCTCTCCATTTTCTGTGATTCCTACAGGACAGTCAAAAACGAAGACGATGTGCTAGAGATGGACCGGCAAGAACAAACCTACACCATCACTGGTGCAGCAGATGACTCCGACGTTGAATAAGCAACAAGTATTCCCGAGTGACCGCCTTTTACCCCTCTGCCTCTCAATCCACGCCCCTCTGAGCTTTGCACTGACCAAACCCCATGTCTGGACACTGACCTTTGCCCTTTGCCCCGGACAAGAAGACCATGAATACCCTTTGCTATAGAGTCCAACCTACACCAATATGTTTCTCTAGGAACATTGAATATGTTCTTTAAACTTTTGTCTGCCTTCCACTCCCCCTTTTTTGTACTCCAAATAAAGCTATCAGCATCCACTTACATTGTTTGGCTTATTTTGGTGTTTGGTTTTTCATCAGATATAAAAAAAAAAACATGCTCAAGTCAAGGTGTATCTTTCTTTGAGTGAGACAAATTTTGCTCGTCTTGGTACAATCGCCTCAGTATGATGAAGAGAGAGTAAGTAGTGGTGAGAGAGCATGAGAGAGAGTCACCTGAGGGTCGAGACGGCCGCCACGACACTTTCTGGAGGGCCGAGAAATCAGTCAGTCAAATTGTGTCCTGCAGCAGAGTGACGGCACACAGCCGTTTCCTGTCCTCATTCCATCCACATCCACACCTTTTCCTACTGCTGCTGATTGGGAGCGATTGGATCTGGCCAGAAGATGCCAAACACGCTCAGTGTCGCACTCGGGGGCTGAGAGCAGAGACATGCAAACACACCACTCCTCCAACAGAAACTGCAACAAAGATTTGGAAAAGATTTGCCTTATTGTGGCAGCAATGGGACCACTGTGCCATTATTATTATAATGGAACATATCTGACTAAAGCCAAGATTTAAAATCATTCTTTTATGGTGAAATATTTCTGCCATATTGCCATGTAATGTTGCTTTGACTGTGAGCGTGAGTGACATTTATCAAATAATAAGAGAAAATACAGAATATTCAGTTATTATAATATATAATTTTAGTAACTCCCCCACTTTTGTGTTAAAAAATACATTTTGGCAGTTTGCAGTGCAGGATTTATCATGATAAAATAAAATTTGATTTGATCTGATTTAAAAAAATAAAAAAAACCTGCACATAAATAAATCGCATTTGCATTATTTAAGTAGTAAACAATACATTTAATTTATATCGTATTTTATTAATTAAAAAGGAAAAAATAGTAATAAGCACGCCCACCATGTTGTTGAAGCCACTGACCTGCAGCAAAGAGTAACTTATTCAAATAACCTGTCATTCCCATTATGAAAATGTTCAAAGGAACCATGATTAAACAATCAATATTTCTGCCGGACATCATTTCCACGAGCTCATCCTACCAGAACATGCAGGAGACAATTAGTTTGAACCCAGAAATGTCAATCGGCGCTATAATGAGGAGCCGCGAGACGCTCATATCATTAGATTACATTTTGTTACAGCGATTTATTAATGTGCATCCAATCTGAAGGGCGCACACACACACACACACACACACACACACACACGCGTGGACTTCTGCATTTAGTCTCGAGCTCAGCGAGATAAGAAACACTCCTGGTTACAGAATAGAATTTATCATCTATATAATTAACAGACAAGCGAGCTCTCGTGTGTACATGCGTGTGTGTGTGTGTGTGTGTGTGTGTGGAGCTCTCCATGGTGCCTCGTTTGCAGACGGAACAGCATTCAAAAATATAAAATAAAAAAATAAAGCTTTTTTTTTAATGCATATTTGTAACACAACACTGCAGCACTGTTATGTTATGGAATTAAAATATACTATATTTCCTATATAAAATCTATTTCTCTCTGCTGTTTTTTCCTTTCAAATTGATATTATTATGTCCACACACTCGAGGTCGAACTGAATTAACCGGAGGTGAACCGAGGACCAAAAGCTGCCACATCGTCGAGCTTGTCCACATAACAACCATAAAGCCTCTCATCCTTTTCTCGAGTGTTGGAGGCCAGTCAAGGTTACGCGTCTCCGAACCGCGATCTTTGCCACGATGCTTGTTTTCCTCCCGCTCCGGGTTCGCGGAAACACGTCTCGCAGCCACCTGGGTCAGTAACCTCCATCCCGCGGCGCCGGGAGGGACTCGAACCCCCGCCGGAGGAGAGCGCGCCTCGCATTCACGCGGGAGGGCAAAAGTTGCGGCTCCCTCCTTTGAAAACCTGCGTATTTTCCCCGTCACTTTGTGCGTCTGCTTTGGGTGGCTAAATCCCAATTAGGGTCGGCTGACACGCTGCTCCATTCACGCACAGCAACGGCCTGCATACATTTGCCTAGGAATGAACTCCTCAAATAGATCCCCCGCTAAATGCGCCGGACAGCAGAGAGAATCGGCCTGACTGACACCCGCTTTCTGAGGCGCTCGAGTGAGAAAGGGTATGAATTTATAAGCTGCACCGAAACATATCAATTCACGCAACTTCACACGCTTTTTTATCCGCGCCCCCTCATGCGAGACAAAGTGAGTTTAAAAATGTGGCCAAAAAAAA
>CAESWR010002585.1:71022-84771 GCA_903171835.1 Mullus surmuletus | reverse complement strand
TGATGCACAGTGACCCCGCCGCGTCTGGGTGACTTCTACCGGCGGCTTGTTTTTTAAATTACAAACAGAATAATAGAATGATCCTATAATATACTCGTTAAAAAGGCAGCTGATCGAGCCATGTGTGGTATATAGAATGGTGGAGCGCAATACTAAAAGCGCAACCTTGGCTGTTGAGACAGAATGCACCTCTAAATATCAGCCCAGTCGTTTTTGCACAATCCCGCCCCCCAAAAAATCCCCCCAAACGAGCCTTGGTGTCGGATGTATGGCTATATAATTCAAAACACACATAAACAGGTTAAAGCAACTTCCAAGTTTTCTACAACAGACACAATCAGATTCAGAATCACAATCGGCTTTATTGGCCAAGTATGTGAACACATGAGAGGAATTTGACTCTGTTTTTTCTTGCTCCAGTGACGGACGTCATATAAACAAACATACGACTAGAAACATACGACAACAGTGAGCAGAAGAATATATATGGTCTGAAAACATATATAAACCAATGGGCAGAAGTGTGCAAAAGTCCGGCCTATTTAATATATGTTTATGTATATATTACTGAAAGTGATGATAAAATATATTTTCCATATTCTAGTTGTTATAACCACGCACAGTTTGAATACTACCACGCTGGCGTCTCTGGACTCATTCTTATCAAGCATTATTGTGCTAATTTGCAGAAAAGAAAGCGAATATGCCTATTTCCAAAGTCAGGATCAGCTGCTGATGTGCCCCTAAACACGAGCAGAAGCTGCATTATCACGCACAAATGGCTTCATTAAACGCTGCAAAATCACAGCAACACACTAACCAAACGCTGGTAAGTAGATACTTTCCACGCTGCGAGTTGGTAAAAGTGGCAGGTCGCGCTGCCATCGACGAACCAGTGGGATAAAAGTTGGCTTTAATTGAAGCCCACAGGCAGCTACAAGCCGCTATCGAGCGCCAGCCGCAGTTAACTGGTCAATTTATCCACCTTGACATTGCTGACGAGCGACACGTTGGAGGGCATTCGGGGTTGTTGACCGCTGGGAAGATGCGTTCGGTTGTTTAGATCGATTTGACTCTGCCGCTGAAAATAAAACAAAATCTCTTCACCTTTTAGTGTCGCTTGTTGCCAGAGATGAGTCGAACGCAGCCCATTGATTTCCTCATTACCCTCAGCCTACTAAGCAAGCAGGCGAGCGCTAATGCATCGCTCATTATGGTTCAACTGGCTGCATGGGCTTCTGTCAGGGCTCCTCGTGCCAATTCGCCAAGGACACACACACAGGTCTTATGCGCCGCATTTTGCATGAAATGAAGAAACACGCAGCAGGGTTGGTCTGAGTTTTCGCCGTCGCTTACTTATCGGTTTCCGAGATGGAAAAGAAAGCGCTGTAAACAGTGACGGGTGGGTGAGAGCGGAGCTTTTCAGTTTGTTTGTTCAGCCTTCTTCAGCACGCCCTTTACGAGGTGCTCATCCACTCCAAAAAACATGACCTGCTGCAGTTCACTCAAGTGTTTTTGATCCCGTTTGTGACTATTTTCTGATATATCGTACACAAAATGCCAGGAAAGCTGAGCCGCTTTTCCCATCAAGAAATCAGTGTTCGACCGACCTTAATACTTCCAGGATTGAGAGATTTATCGTGCAGCGGGCGATGAATTACTTTTATAGAAAAACGGGCTCCGGCCATGACATCAAACTTTTTTAAAGAATGAAAAAAAAAATGCTGCCTGAGAAAAATATGAAGGGAATTCTGTTCTTTCAATGCAGTTCCACAACACTTCAAGGCTGGGAGGAAAAACATTCTCTTTACGTTGAATGCAGAAGATCAAATCACTTCAGTCCAGTTTGATTTTATTTTATATGATATTTTATTTTATTTTTTTTCAGAATTGCTCTTAAAAAGGTCAAGAAAAGTCACTGAGCGTTCTTCAAGTTTGCAACCTCTTGCAGCAGCAGTAGATAAACCACTGTGTGAGAGCGTCTTGATTTTTGAATCTTACCAATCAAAACAAATGTACTCAAAAGCACATCAAACTTTATAGTACAGATTTCTTGAATGCATTTTATTTAATAAAAAAAACAAACATTGCTAGTCACATAAAAATCACATCAAACTGGAGGCCATCAAAGGAAGAAAATGTGTGTTTAGAGTATCTTCTTAAAGAGGGAACATGAGGAAACACTGGTGAAGGTCAGAATCTTTTCAGAAAACTAGTGGAAAAAAATCTTAATTCAGCGATGTTTGGGCAACTTCGTTCATCCCTAGACCTCCTGTTAGACACTGGAGACAATAGCTGCAATAACACTGAGGGCTGAGAATGTGTTTCCAGTGCATTTTTCTTCCCTCCTCACTCATGCTCTTTGTCAGTGTCTCACAGTGTCATTGCCATGTCGCTCCATATTGTTTTGCTTCTTCACTCGATGGCAAGAAGTTTGTCGGACAAAAGAAAAGAACCCCAAGACACTTGTCGTATTCTTAACGTGAACCAGCAAATACTTCACAAGTCTGCGCCGACTCGTGCACTCACTTCCCTGCCCCGTATTCACATCACAGTTTATCTGGATTTTATTTAAACGTGGAATGTGCGAGCCTCGCCCGCCCGTTTGTCTCACTTAAAAACCTCAGAGCGAGTGGAGGGAATAAAATATTCTTCTCTCTCGTCCTCGGCGGACAATCATTACCAAACGCGACAAAGCCAAACTATTTAAACCCTTGCTTCTATTGACGGCCAATTCAGGGCGGCCGGGGAAGAAAAGTTAAAAAAAGAAAAGAGAGGGAGGAGAGAAACAGAGAGAAAGAAGGAGACAAAAGGCCGAGATAGACTCTGGGAGAAGAACGCGGAGGACAGGGGGACAGGAATAGAGGGAGAGATGGGCAGAGCACGTATAGAGGGAGAGAGATGGAGGAGAGTGGGGTCTTTTGGGGTGCAGTGGGCTGTGAGACAGGTCCATTCACTCCCGTCTAAACACCGTGTCCCGCTGCGCATCAGCGCTCTCACCCGGGCAGCCAACGCCGGCCGCAGACTCAAAGTTAACCAGTCAACTCCATTACAGTGCAGGGGGCGTGTTCAGACCTGCCACACCAAAGAGATCACGCCGGCCAGCCAAGAATATTAATTGCTTTTAAATGGAGTGGAAGTCTCTTTATTGGGTGTCTGGTGTTGGTTTGTTATCTGCGGGACTGAAAGGGCCCTACTGCTCTTTGGTCTTGCCGCCTTTGAAAGGAGAAAGTGACTCTGGATGAGGTCATTGATCAGTGGGGGCTGTATACTCCCAGTGGGTTTTTGTGTGTTCTGCCCCTTTAACTACCCCCATTGTCCTCTGCTCATTCAGCCCTCAATGCGCTGCGGCCAATAAACATATTTGTTAATGATGCTTCCTCCCCGAATGTAGGTTCAGCTCAAAGCGTGTTTACTGATGGCGGGCTGAGGCTGAACGTTACGCACGGTGGAGGAGCGAGGAGATCGGAAAGCGCAGAAGTGACTTTAAAGTTAAAAAAAAGGGGAGCTGGTGGTTGATGATGGGGACAAAATCACATCCAAATGTTATCTAAACACTTTGATTTTTACACATTTCATGCAGCGGATGGTTCTACTCCGGGGTTTCTTCTGTTAAAGGGAGTTTTTTCATAGCTAGTGCTAGCTAATGCTAGAAATAATTCATAGCATTTTGCCCAACAAATATTGACACCGGCGTCTCCATAGAAACACACGCAGGATCCAATTCTTTCTCACATTAAGTCATTTGCCTCCAATGGTTTTACTTGAACTTTTCCTTTAAACATGACATTTACACAACATCAAGAGCCGCCATGAAGATACCGAGCAACCCACTGGGCTTGATTATTTACTCCTCAGGTGAGTCGTGGCCGCCCGGCCGTGGGGGGGTGGGGGTGGGGGGGTTCCACCTGTGCGCCCTGTTGTCTCCGTAATGGCCGCAATCATCCATCTCCGCCGTCCCTGCTGAGCTCCATGTCCGAGGACGAGCGGGCGCGCCGGGGGTGCGGCGGAGGCGGCGGCGAGGCATTATCTGTAATTCCCCACCACTGTCTCTTGCTCTCTAATAAAAAAAAAGAGAAAGAAAAAAAAGGATGGGTGGGGGTGGGTAGGGGGGGGGGAGGTCTCCAAACAAAGCCTCTGCCGCGAGACAGCTCCCGAGATGAAGACGAAACTGAGGTTTCACATCCCCGTGAATAAGGTTAGATATTAATCCCGCTAAGAGAAGAAAAAACATGCTACAGGTTGCTTTCTGAGCTCCTTTTGTGGGAGTATTTCTTTGTGTTACTGTCTGTCTGGCTCATGAATAGAACCCCTCCACCCCGCTTTTCTCACTATGTCCATTGAAAAAATTGGCTTCTAAATACAAGCTATTAGAATATTTGTGCAGATGAGTAATAAGTTATTAGTTGCAATTACTGGTCATCTATTAGTGAGGTATAATAGACTGATTAGGCAGTGGGGCCTTTTAACTTCTGAAGAAGTAATTTGGAAGACAGCCTACCTTTGACGAGGCAAAGAAAGGCCGCCTTTATTCAGGCCATATCTGGCTATTGTACTAACAGACATGTTATAATGGGATTACTGGCGACTACAGTGGACTGATAAAATCAATGGCGAATGCATCATTTTGTATAATTTGCAGGTACTGGAGATGAGAAGAGATCTTGGCGAGTGAGAGGGCACTTCAGACCGGCTGAATCGGGAGTTGTAGATGGAGGCTATACGCCTCACACAACCTATACTTGACGTCATTTACGGCATACGGCAAACCACAGCCGGCTTTTCCTTCCTCCCCCCACACTTTTCATTGCATTTTAATTCAACATGTTTTGACTTTTGGAGTTGGCGGAGTTGCTTCAGAATATTACATTTTGGGTCTTGTTTGAGGTTGAACTGTGTTTAACCTTGGAGAAATTGGAAGCAAAGCCTCCTCAGCACAGGTAAAACTGGTCCTTTGTTGGAGATGATAACAAAACCTTCCATTCACATCCAACCCAAGTTTTTCCAAGGACGCCTCATTGAAGAAACAATGGGGAGCTCTTGGTCACGGTGCTCAGAAACACTGTTTTCATCCGTTTTTCTCTCAGCATCTTCTTCAGTCTGAGGGGTTGAACCTTCAGAGCAAAAGTGTGGGCCCAGGCCAATGGTGGCCCGCAGTGAATTAAAGTTGTTAGTTTTAATTGTTAAATTGAGGGGCCCGAGTGATTTTGTGCGCATTACAAAGCTTCTCAAGGTGTCCCCAAGTTTTCTCAGGTTTAGCCTTATATAAATGAGGCTAAACCGAAAACTTGAGGACACCTTGAGACCAATAATGTGAATTCTGGAGATGCAGCCTGGTCAATAAAATTATTACAAATGGTTTTTGTTGTAACCGTTTTCTCCTGTCTTTTTTTGTACCTTCAGCAGCCCTCAGTCCAATGTTGGGTCCTTAAACTGACCCTCAACTATCAAAACTTCATCAAGAACCCCTGCTTTAGTGGGTTTAAAAAATGATTTGAAAATGTGGAAAAAAATGAGCGACCAGCCTCTGCGATGCGCCTCCACACGTCGACACAGCGAGGTTCTTCACTCCCCGTTTGCTCCTCATTCACCGGCGGCCACAGATGGAGCGCGGCGTTGACACGGGGCCAAATCACCCAGAACAATATCGTCTTCCCCCTTTTTTTTTTTTATTTGGCGGCGGGCGTATCGTCCCCCGGCCACTTGTGTCCTCTTCTGTGCTTCCTCCGGGGCCGTTGTTTATTCTAATGCGGCCCTGATGGAGCAGCTGGTGGTGACACGGGGGCTGATTATGCCGTTCCCACAGTGACATATTCAAAGGCGGCCGGGGGACGGCGCGATTGTTGCCTCTGATCTGGGGATGACAGCCCTGCCTGTTGCACCAGCTCTACACGGGCGGCCGCATGGGGAGAGGGGAGCAGGGCTGGCGCGCGGTGCGGGGCGGGGGGTCCGACCGATGCGGACTGTACCAGCCCAGGACCCGGAGCAACTCCAGATCATCTACAAATCAGATCATTTTCCCCTCTTCTTGGGGATGAAATCACCTTCAAATGTGACCTAAACATTTTGATTGTTATACATTTCATACAGCAGATGCGTTTCCTCTGTCAAAGGGAGTTCTTTCCATAGCCAGTGCTCGCTCCTGAGGAATTTTTGGGTCTCTGTTTATACAGAAGTATTGGGTACTCTACTCTGCTCTCTGTTAAAGTGACTTTGTTCCAAATCTACAATCCAATTGTTGTTACAGGCGAGTTAGTGTCGATTTTTTTCAACAATATCATAATTTTCTTCATCGTCAACAATGTGCACGTCGTCTGTTGTTCGTTTTTACAAGATTGGAGGTCACGGTGGTGGAACTTTCACTCCAGTCAGTTCCTATCAGTTCCTTTGATAGCACTCCCAGGGATAAAGTGTGTGTGTGTGTGGGGGCGGGGGCGGGGGGGTGCTGCTTTTGGTTTGTAATGAATATCAGAGCGCAACAAAAATCTTCCAACAGCCCAACAGTTCTTTTTTTCTAAATGAAGAAATCAAATTTTAATCCGAAGAATGTCTCCGCGGCATAGCAGGGCACTCGCCAGGCGCGCTTTGAATTCTCTCTCTCCATCCTTTTATCTTTGTGGGTTTCAAAGTTTTAATGGAATTCTTTCTTTTATTTCAGCGTGCAGGTTTGTTCGGCAGGTTTTTGCAGGTCAGCGCCGTCAAAATCCCGGAGCCCTTTTATTTCCCGTCACTCCAGAAGTGTTCAGACTAGGACTGTCGCAATATACCGGTACTGAAAAATGAAATATGTGCATATGTTAATACCATGTAAAACGCTGGAACGCCCTCCGAAGTCGGAATTCCTACCCGGGAAGTCGGAATATCCTCACTTGGCCCGAGTTCCCTCACTCTTCTGTTTATGTAGCACTTTTGTGTTTTTGTTGCACTAAATCATCTATACCTGGAAACGCTGTTGTAGCGTAGTTTTATTTTTTCATGTGTTATGTGGGAAATACAAGCCATGTAATTCGGAACGCCAATAATGCCGATAATGGAACGCGGCATAAATCTCGACGAGACTTGCGCGGCGGGCTCGGCTCGCTCCTCGCCGGCCCTCGGGACAAAGCTGCGCTGGCGAGGAGAAGATGAATAGAGCAGCCCGTCACTCAGTCAGTCCGGCTACTTCATCACAAGGCCCAGTTTGGATCATTTGGTTGGTAATTGCTGCCCACAAGTGAGCCACTCCACATGAATGGAAGTGCAGTAAAGCGTCAGCGGCCATGATCAGCGTCTGCCCCAGGTAATAGCCTGCCCCCCATCCCCCCTCCTCCTCCTCCTCCTCCTCCTCCTCCTCCTCCTCCTTCTCTTCATCCCTGCTTCCCACTCCCGGGCGTGCTTCCCCCTGCTTGAATGAGAGGATAAAAGTAGCATGGGTGAGGCCGAGAGCTTTTTTGCAGAATGAGGGAGGGTGGGCGATATAGGCGCTCCATAATTACCTGTAATGAGACTTTTGTCTTGCGGCATTATGAGGGGGTGTTCTTGAAGTCACCCCGGAGGTGGTTTTCAGATGGAGGAAGAGCCCGGCACACCTCAAGTCCTCTTGTAGGCCATCTCATCCATATGTGCAGTAATAAGTAATTACCGAAGTCTCATTGAAGTCCATGTAGAGCATCCGCGCTCGCTCTCCCTCTCTGCAGGCAGATGAATACCCGCCACTCACCTATTACACAAAGTGACACTCCTGGAGATCCGACGTGTCATCTCAATCTTCCTCTTCAGTCCTACTCTTTCCTCCCCCTCCTTCTCCCCCCCCCTCCTTCTCCCCCCCCGTCCCCGGTTTGAGAAAACAGCTGGCACCCTTTGATGTCTGACTGGCGTCGCACTGGGTCATCGCAACTGCTGCATCTGACAGGGGATCTATTCACGCTATTCTCGGGGCGGCGGCGGCGGCTTCTATACGGCACCATGCTACAAAAAAAATCTATCACGGGCCTCCGGCGTCGCTGCTCGACACCTACAGATGGGTAGTTCCTCGCCCCGACAAAATTACAGAACTGCTTTGACACTTTCATCCAACTTATATCATGGTTATATGCAAATACTTTGTGTTTTTTTTTTTTTTTTAGATGTTCATGAACAGCTTTTTGGTAACTCTTAATGATAATGGTACGTTATTTAATGCAATAAAATGCACTACAGCAGTGGTCACCACCATGCTGCCTGCCGGGACCAAAATAGCACAATTCACCAATGAAAATCGTCCAAAATCAAATTTTATTGAGTTGATGTTCTTTTTTTTTTTTTTAAATAACACTTGCATTTATATTGATTTGAAATGACTACATCTTCCGAAGAGCGTTAAAAATATTTTTTGAGAAGTTGAAGGTGAAGTCTGACCTGTCATTTTAGAAGAGTGCCTCAAATTGGTAGCCCTTTGTATCGACTCTGTATAGCAGCCCTGCAGTTTCAAAAAGGTAATTCAAGGTCAGATGGAGTTTGTGATGGTTGAAAGCTACGATACTGCTATACTACTACTATTCACTGAATTCTACGGTCAATTTCTGCATGTAAGTAAAATTGTCGTAAAAGAAGTAGAGATTTTATTTCATTTTATGGCATCAAGCAACACTCGTATTAATGAGTTAATTAACACCTTGTTGAGCCTGAGCAGTATTAGCAAATGAGTAATCACTTGAGTTAACAGTTAATTAACATAAGTAATAAGGATGAACTAATAGTTACTTAAGTGTTAGTTCATGCGTGTTACTTATGTTTTTATTTGAGCTTTTACGAGGGGGATATTAGGTTTTCCTATAAGGACTTGAAACCTAATTTTTTGAAAATGAAGTTAAAGTCAATTGCATCATCATCATCATCATCATCATCATCGTCATCATCATCATCATCATCAAAAAACAACAACAACAACGACAACTTAACTGATCTTGTAATTGTAATATTTAAAGGGTTGTGAAATATATGGCAGGAAACTCTCAAGATGTACAAAATATAGTAATTTTTCCTAAAGGAATAGTTCACCCAAAAATGGCAGAGAAAAAAGTTTCTGTCCAACTTCCATCACTACTCTTGGACACAAAAATCTTTCCCGAAAAAATGTAATTAAATGTCATACAAAGTACAATTGTGTGGGAGGGTAAATTTCTTAGTTCCTGCCTGAATTAAGTGATAATTCTTTTTCGTCTGCGGCAGCCAGACCGAGTGAACCTCACAGAGACGTGAGACTGGGCCGGATCTCACAAATGTAAAGTCTTCCTATTTCCATAATGAGTAACGAGTACGAACACACGCTCACAAAAAGATGCGGCTCCTCTCCACTCACACACACGAACGCGTTCCCTCTCATCCCGGCAACTTCTCCTCAAGGTATTAACATCTTTATTTTGTATTTTTTTTAAATTGCACATTTTCTACGGAAGCAGCGCGGCACAAAATTCTTGACCTGCTGGAGGAGAAGCACTCGATATCAGGTGAAAAAAACAAGTTGAGAAATGAAAGCTGTATTGTTCGAAGCAATTAAATGTATCATGCTGCCAGATGTAGGTGAGGGGAAAACCCCCCCCACAAACACAAAATGAATTAAAAGAGCTTGATGAGGTCACCAGTAAAGCACTTCATCTTCAAATGAAGTGCTTTGATTGTGTGTGTGTTTGAATTCTTGAAAGTAGAAAAAGTTTTTTGTCATCATCGTTGAAAGTGACCCTTGTGACTACACACACACACACACACACACACACACATGCAAACAGGCTACACACACACACAGCTGCGCGGGTGGGCCCAGTCATTAGTCCTGCTTGTATTTCCTTTGATTGAGGGAAGTTGCATCGCGGTGCAACCTTCAGTGTGTGTCTCCGAGCCGCGAATGTGTGCCATGTGGATCCGTTCTCAGTGTCCACTCGGCCCTGGGACTAATTTGCATTCCTTTGTGCGTGCATAAAGGACACCTATTCTGAGGACAGAGTTTACCAGCTGCCATCCAGGACTAGTCCTTATTAGAGCCCTGCTGTTCCTCTGAGAACGCCAGCACATGTTGAACACGTGCTGCCGCTCACACACACACACACACGCACGCACGCACACTCAAGGGCACGTGCACCCCCACAGTCATAATCTATTCATACCCAAATGAAAACACACAGAAAGACCACACTTTACACAGAGACACTTGCAGAGGGCACTGATCATCACCAGCAGCAGTGTGAGTATCAGAGCAGGGTCAAAGGTGGCTGCCACACACACGCACACACACACACACACACTTCTGGGATATCAGCATGTTCACTTTCTCCTCAAACGTACATATTGGGGGGGTGCCAGGGATGCACCGATACCAGCTTTTTTTCAAACCGTTATGATACCGATACTTGGATCTGGGTACTTGCCGATCCTGAGTGCCAATACTGATACTTCTACCACACACATACATACACACACACACACACACACACACACAGAATTGGTCTTAGCCCCCCCCCCGATACACCGATGCACGATACCAGTATCGGAGTAGCTAACCGTCACTGTTTTCCGGCGCCGCTGCAGCATCGCTTTTTGCAGCGTCTCTGAATTGGTGGAAAAACCTGCTGTAGTCGAGGAGAGGGATGGTGTATTCTGGTACGAGAGCGCAGCCAAGGCTGCTCCGCGCATTTTGAGGCGAACAACAATTCACTGTGTTGTTTCAGCCTCAACAACTCTCTGTAGCAAATCTGAAATGAAATGGCTTGATGGAGGCAGAAAAAAGAAACAAAAAAAGAGCTTTGGTTTCTCTGTGACTTTGCGGTCACGGCTATTTATTATGTTTTGAATATACGCCGATCTTTGACTTTGTATTAATACCGCAGTAGAAGTTAACCTTGAGGTAGTTGGACTTTAACAAACAATCAAAACAAATGCCACAATAGAAATAGAAATTATTATATTTATTGACTCTTTTACACATTGATATTTTACACGAGTTGATAAATCGGCTCACTGTGGTGAGGAAGTCAGATAATTGGCGGTGAAGAAATTGTATGTAGATACAAAATTACACACACACACACACACACACAAACATCCTCAGCTACAGTGTTGATGCTGTTCCTGTGGTCTAAAGCTGCATGTTGCTCTGCCACTTTGTGCTCCCTCCTACACCGAGAGTTTGTGGACGGAAAGAAAAGATTATTGCAGAGCTTTTGTATTGAATGTGATACCAAACAGTGCAGCATTTTTTAGTGAATGGGTGAGATTTTGATGCATTACCGGGTCAAGAAGTGGCTCTCTAAAAAAAAAACCCATGTTTTTCTGCACATTGAAAACTTACAATAACTAGCAACAGGCTATACGTTCTTTTATGACATTACTAGGTTATAGATATCTTGGAATAGAAATAAAAAAGTGGAAACTGTATCATAGGCTGAGGAAATGATAAGCAATAAGACTGGATTTTACTCAAAAAAGTTTAATTAACCAGTAGATTTCATTTGAAAAGATGATTGCCACCAAAAAAATGATGCACAAAAAAGGTAAAGCTAAAGAAGCAACATTAGCATATATGATATATGATGGTAAAATACAATGTGGCCTTAAATAAGTGCATCATTAACTCTTAATTTGCATCAGTGGGAACATGAATAGCACCATTATGAGTAGTCGGAGGCGTCAGGCGAGGGGTCTGCCAGTGTCACTTGTTGCCCCCCACATGTAAATGACAATCAGATGAGGGGGATGATTTGCGGTTAAAAGGGAGAAACAAATTGTTCAATTTGTGGGTAATTAGAAGGGGAGATGTGGACACTGACCGGCGTGGCCTTGGCTTGAATACGTCATTAGGGCGTGTGTGTTTGTGGTTGAGGTGTGTGTGTGTGCGCGGGGAGGGGGGGCTCTCTGAAAAAAAATCATACAGCGGTTTAACAAACATGAGCAGGCAGAATATGAGTTGTTGTATATTTGCTTCTATATTTCAGCTTGAAGTGGTTTCCAGATTCAGACCTTTGTCCCCCCCCAGTATCATTGTCCCCTGCTTTCTTTCCGCCTTTCTTTCACCAGTTCTCCCTTATCTGTTTAGCATTAATTGCATCTGGCCTAATTGTCCCTGTGTTAAATAGAGAGTTACCACGCCGCACAACAAGTGACGGGCGACAATGGCACTCCAGAAATGTTGCACACAAGCTGGAGCGCACTTCAGCCCGGCGACAAAGTGCAGTTTTTGGTGCTTAATCAAAAATCATTTAAAAAGAGAAAAGAAATGCAAATGGTGTTTGTTATTACATGCTAAACAATTGGTTTTGACATGCTGGACGCTAAAAAGAAGAGATGGAGTGAAGCAAGAATGGGGTTTTTTTCTCCGTTCTTTTCTTTGACGTGAATGGGTTTTGAGGGTGCGAGGAAGGGTCTGACGTGGGCTGTTTGTGGTTTTCAAGTTCTCCGAGCAGGTCAGGGTTCAAAACAGCAGAGTGAAATTTTCCTTTTTGGCTTTCGCACGGAATAATTAAAGACACGGAGGGGCTCGTGTGAGAACTTTGCTCATTGTGGTCCGACGAGTCGGGCCTCTCCCAGTCGCTCACAGGTCACAGAACCCACCGAGCTCCTCCTGCCGCGATTCAAGAGAAAAATAAGACATAAAAAGATTGCGAATTTTATCTCGGCGGAGTGAATGGCCTCAGAGATGAACACAAACGCCTGCAAATGATTAATTGGACTGGCGCATCGCAGTTTGTTTAATTACAAATGATCTTTGAACCACTACTGAGAGGACAGAAACGAGGAGCAGCCACTGAACCAAAGCCATTCTTCTATCCGCGAGGCTGGAGGTGGTACGGGACGGCGCCGTAAATAGGCTGTTGCCTCTGTTGTAATTTTTTTTCTTTTTTTCACCATTACTCCAATTGTGGGATACTCGTAGCCAAGAGAGGGGCTACGTGATAGAGTATGACCGCTGTCACAATACACACAACAGAAAGGCTTGGTGAAAAATGTAATTTCCCCTCCTCTGTGCAGCCACAGTAAGAAAAAAAAAAAAAGAGGGGAGAAATGAAGCCAGCGGAATTATTTGCTTGCAACGACGAGAGCTTGTGGTAATTACTATAATGATGTCTCCAAGTCAAGGCAGAGCCAGTGCTGCGATCACACTGAAGCTGACCAGAAAATTAAAAAGAAAAAAAAAAACCCCTCGGTGCCCCCGACATCTCATTAATGCGGCATAAATAGGAAGAAATGAGAGAGAGATCCAGCTCACAAAGTCAGCGAAACCACAAAGAAACGTCACACAGAAATATTTCAAATATTGGTGTGTTTTTTTTTAAAAACATCAACAAAACCATCAACCGAGTCATATTAATAAAAATATTACTGAAAAAGGTTATTAAAAAGGTTATACAACTCAAATAAAAATATGTTCTTGCGAGTGCCGTCTTTGATTTGATTGTTTCGTGGTAGGTTGAAACTCGTGGCCGTGACCTTGGCCGAACTCATAATTTAAACAAAGTAAAATAAAATAAAGACTCGTAAAATTGTAGATTTTCTGGATGTGATTATGTTGTGGGGTTTTTTTGCAGTGGAATGTCGCCGGGTGAATGTTTGGCATTTACGCTTTTAGAAAACACCTTCCACAAAGTAATGACTTTTCTCTCCTTCTCCTTCGTCATCGCCTTCTCCTTCTTCTTCTGCTAAAATATGTTTGCACGCTTTATTTGATTATCACGTGCAAACTTCCCTTTCCGGCCCACGACGACGAGGGAAGACACGACAAACTCCTTTTGTGTGCAAAAA
>CAESWR010002585.1:35804-49880 GCA_903171835.1 Mullus surmuletus | reverse complement strand
CAAGTTCGATACTACTTGGTACTGGGTTGTTCACTGCTTTTTGCAATGCTTTATGGGAAATTTTGAGTCGCCTATATAGGGCATTGAATTTCGTCAATAAGGTTTTTGGACACCACTACTACAAAATAGCTTAACCCAAAATTTTCAGCCACAGCCCTCGAGTGTCCAGAAAGGGAAGACGGGGCCTAAAATGAAATGATTTCATCTTATCATTATCATTAAAGAGCCGATTGAGAGATGAGGAGGCGGTTCACAGTGGTCAGTGTGCATCGTCCCTCTGCTGCCGAACGTGTGGCGACCGTCGGCGCGGCCGAGCGGCTGAGCGGCTGCCAGCACGGCAGTGGTGTCGGGGAGAAAAATGTGTTTTCTATCAGCGCTGAAAGCACAGCGAGGGGGAGGAGGAATAACGAGACAAAGAAGGGAGCCGTAAACTTTTTATTGTGTTGGGGCTTTAGGAGACGAGACGAGCGACGGGGGCGATGGTGGACGCGTCCCTCCGCCGGCGCAGCGCCCCCTGGCAGGGTTTGCCGGTGGAGGTCACGCCGGGTCACGCGTCCCTGCGGATTCACGTGCTGCTGCTGCCGTTCTATTCTCCCTTCGCACCGAGGGTTTTCTGACAGCGATGAGAAAGAGCAGATTTGTTTTTATACGGATCTGAGGATGACAGAGCTGCGAACGCGGGAGTATTTACGGGCGCCCGCAGACCATAAACTACAGAGTGAGAGTGACTATCTGTGGTTGCGGGAGAGCGGAAATAAAGGAACATCTTCCCAAGCCCTCTCGCCTTCGGGGTCCCTCCTCTTTCCTTGACGACCTTTTTCGGATGGAACGCAGAAGAAAAAATCCCACAAAGTAGGAGTTTGCCGAGTGAATTAAAAAAGAAAAAAACCTGGACAAAGAAGAAGCAGGGTTTGCTTTTGCACCTAAGCTTTAATATGGAAAAAAAAAAAAGAAGCGGCCACACCTAAGAGATGAAAAACACACCATAGCCTTGACTGAGAGGCTGGAAGAGAAAAGACAAAAACGCATGTGAAAAAATAAGGGACTGTTTTCGTTATATTATATCTACATAATTAATAGCTTGTGGGGTCAATTAAATTGAATATGGGGAATTATATTAAAAAACACTATATATACACACAAAGGAATTCATTGACCACAAGAACGACCCTTCTCATATTATTTGCACTTCATTTCACACCACTTTTGTGAAGGCAGGTGTTTTTTGGACACTGAATTCTTTCCGACAAGCCGACGGGACGCTTAAACTATCCAAGGGATGCTACAAAGCTCCTTTGTGCTACTATTTTGCTGTGATTTACGACGGTGCGACACCACGGACAGGAGAAAGGATTGTTTTTCATTGTTTTCTGGAAGAGTACTTGCCGCTCGATGTCAAACCCTTCCACTGTGCTGAGTGTAAACGCTCGCGACGTTATTATTAATGCTCGAGGGGATGAAAAATAGCGTCCCTCCCCGGTGGCGGATCACTCGGCGTTACGTCTGGGCCACTGGGAGAAATCTGAATCTCCGCTCAATAGGAAGTAAGTGGATGTCGTATACTTCCAGTGCTTCAGAACAGGAGTGTTTTTTTTTTTTTTTCTTCATTTGCAGAGCATTCACCAGAAGGTCACAGACAAGGGTGCTCTGTCCAAACACAGCTGTCCGACCTGTGTGCGTATATGTGTGTTTGTGTACACACACACACACACACAGGCTGTCTGTTAAGCATCCCCACGGGGCTCCAGGGCCGAGGCCTTAATAAATCCCCAGCCCCCTCTCTGCTCTCCGAGGGCCGGCGTCTCTCAGCACACATTATTTCTCAAATCCCCGAGCCGTCATTAAAGGCAAAGTCGCATTCTGGATTCTTTCCCCTCTCCTTCGTTGCTGCTTTCATCCGTCGGTCCGTTCTTCATTCTCTCAGTGCCAAGAGTCTAAAATAGTTAGTTGATGGCATTCCTGTAGTCTTCGCGTGCTGGTGAGATTTGTATGCGCAAACTCCTTTTCTTTCTTTCTTTGTTTCTTTTTTTACAGCTACAGCCTGATATGACTGATTCCTGGTTGCCATGGCGCCCCATTCTCACAGGGTGATGGGTTACACGACCACAAACATGGACTGTGTGGTTTATGGCCACATTCACCATTACCACCACCACCAGCACCACCAGTTCAAAACAGTCCTTAAAAAACAGTGCACATGTTTTACGAATGCCTTTTTAAAAGAGAATAAATGTTGAAGGGTGTTTAGTGTTTTGATTTGATTGGGTTAGAAAAATACAGAATAACTTCAGCTTTATGGTCTCCAGGGTTATCTTGACATTCTGTTATTTATGTTCTTTCTTGCAGAGAGTTAAATAACACAATGTTTCTTACATCAGTTTGTCGGGGTTACGTTGTCCCGTGGGCAATAAGATGCTATAAATTCATTTTTAAAAGTCTCCCACAATAACCATTACCAAGCGTACTCGTGAAAAAGTTGTGTGAGATATTCCCAGAATGTCGAAAGCCTCGTTGAAGCCGAGCTGAAGAGAACTTGTTGCTCCTTCACTTTTAATCCCACTTGGAAAATTCCACAAAAGTGTAAAATTTCACACATGTTGACGATCCCTGCCTGGACTAAAAACGATTTTCAAGTGAGATGGTAATTCAAAACCTCCTCCTCGATGTTATTCAAACAACGGAACTCTCCCCTTTTGCTTCAAATAATTGGAAACGTAGAACAAAAGAGAAGATCCTTCCCGAGTTTTGACAGAAAAGCCCGCCGACATGACTGCTTTTGGCATTTCATGTGGAGGAAAATGCTTCACTTAAAGCCCTCTGATTCATCCCAACATCCCACCTCTTGACGTTCATAATTGCTAAATTGTCTTGGGCGTGTTTTCGGAGCCATTAATGAGCTCTAAGCGGCAGCCTCACGACGACGTCTGGCCCGAAATCAAACGCTCTGACTGCGATGGATGGATTTAAGAAAAAAAAAAAAAAAAAATTCCTCCGTCTCCAGACTTCTGTTTATTGATGATGAGACGATCTGGAGTATTTGAGTTCATGTTTCTTTTTTCGCTCTTTGTCAAAGAAACTAAACACGAATATTACTTAAAAGAGTAGAGCTGTAATCATTCATTCAATCCCTGAGCCCATAATTATTCATTTTCCGCCAATCTGGCTCCTTCGGGGAAAAGGCATCGCTGTTCCCTGTAGTTGAGAAGCCACCCAGTTATTAGAGTCACGGCTTCCTGCTGCCAGCTGGAGGGGGCCCAGACCCCGGCTTCTCCCTCCGGACTCCCTCTCTCTCAGTCGCGCTCTGGGCTCTCGGAGTTAGGCCCGAGCTTTAAAGGGATAGTTCGGATTTTTTGACATGATGTTGTGTGAGACCCTCATGATCAGCGTTGTGCATATAAGCAGTGACTTTTCCCCCACTGCGTCCCGTGAGCAAAGTTCCAGCCCGGTTTAGGTGTTACAGGAAGTAGTTCCGGCTAGTTGCTGGGGTCACACAGAGAAAGCATTTTGCTCCAAAAAACAATATGCGTTCAAAAGAGTAGTCCATTTGCATGACGAATTCTTGGCTGTGGAAAAATTCTGCCACTTGTGAACGGCTGCGCACCTTTTCATCAGCCGCCTCACGGTGTTTACATGCTCGGATGCCGAATACTGCGACAAGAGAGAGCTAGCGTGAGAACTACAGAAAGATGAATATATTATTAGACAAGAAAATATGTAAAAATGGTGTGGGTTGGCCATTGCGCGGCTGTAGCAACAAAAATAAGTCTTCTTCAGTCATATTTCACTGCTTTCCTGTCATGGACATTGCTATGAGGCAACTGGTCGATTAATTGCAGTATTATTTGCAATCTTAGTACATACACACTGCTCTGATTAGCTGCTCCAATCAGCTCCCTTTGTTGCGCTAAAACAGACATTCTTTGAATTCTCTTGCAGCGCAGCTGTAGCCATCTGAGCATGTAGACACAGTTAAACAGCTGATGGAAAAGTGCCGGTCTTTAACATACGGTGGCACGCAGTGATACGAAGGGAGGGAAAATAGTACTGCTAGGGTTAGGGTTAGTGAACGTAAAGTCATAGAGACATGGGGCCAAGTTCTACCCATAGGTTTTTGGGCACCCTGAGTTGTACGAGCTGGGTCCTGAGCTCCTATGACCTGGCGCTCTCGAAATGCAGCCCAAATGTGATAATCTGAACATGCGTATCTCAGCACTCGAGGCTCCTAGAGCCTCGGGACCAAGCCCAGTGTGTTCGGCAGCTGTGAAAATAGGGGGTGATGACCTGGTTTGGTGTCATTAGCACATTTGCATCAGCACTTATGACAAGTGTTTCCAAGTTAGGAGTACCATAACTGCAATGACAGGGGGTCAACGCGTCGTAGAGACTGGGACAGTTTACCAGCATGTTGGGCACATCCTAAAACCTGGGAAGGGTCACTGTTTCCAGGCTTCTGGCATTTTCTGGTCAGGAGCTACAGTCAGTCAAAGATGAGCCGTAATTCTCGGGTTAGGGTTAGGCAAGTAGTTGTTGTAGTAAGGGTTAGGGTAAGTCTCCAGAAAATCAAAATCAGTCCCCAAAGGTAGGGTAAAAACGCCTTAATTAATGTGTGTGGCACATTGAGGTACCACGCAGGCCCAAAAGTAGACAGCGTTGTCAGGAATCACACACACAGCGATGCCCTTCAGCTCCGGTTGTAAAGATAACAGCCTCTGCAAATCAAATGAGTGACGATGCGAAATACCAGCCACTTTAATGCCTCCAAATCAAACACAGCGAGGGCAGTCTCGTGCTGCGATCCACCGCTGAACAAAAGCGTGTCAACACATCTCATGCCCCAAATTATGCATCCTGTTTTCTCTGGAAAGACACTCCTCATTCATCCCGGCATTTCTGTCAAATGCCCTGAGGATTCTTTCTCAAAATGTCCTGTTTACAGCAAACAGAAACACAAATCTTTTCAGACATCTCTGGAGTAGTACACGAGTCAAATAGGGGGCAAATTCAAAATAGTGGTTCAGCGGTTCGCAGTTCACCAATCCTCAGATATGTGCTGCCGATTAAAAGCAAAACAATAGTTTGATGGTTGCCGCAGCTCTCTGATCACTTTTCAATAAACCCGTGTCGCCATGTAACTTAAGGGTCCGTCTGAATCACTGGTGACTGAAGTTCCAGACCCCTCAATCCCACAAGGCTGCATCTCACATACACACAGACACACACACCACAAAACTGATGCTAAGCTGCTTAACATGCTTCCTGTATGACCTGCCTGTTGCTGCAGTCTGTGTTAAAATTGCAATAGCAGAAGAAGAAATGGGCAACCGATGAATTGAGTCCCGATATGAGCGTACCTGTCCGTCACGGCCTTCATGAATTCATCCAGCAGGTCGTCGTAGGCCTGGCCGCGCACTCTCTTGTGCCTCAGTCCGATGTACAGAGGGTCCTTTAGCAGCGCCTGGTCGTGACAGAAGACAAAACACATTTTTTGGGGGCATTTTAAAATTGTCTTTTTTATAAGTGGAAAACGCTTATTTCGGTTTAGTTTAATAGAGGACTGCCGTTTAATATTTCACTTCCAAAAAGACACTAGATTCCAAGAAAGACAACAAAAGAAAATGTCAAAACTTGTGTAACACATCCCGGTTTCTATTCCCCCGATGTGAGTGAAACTCCCAAAACACTGGATCCAATTCTTCCCACAACACAAACACAAAACAGCTCTTTGTTGAATCCTCCTGGCCGGCTCCGTGTCCAGCGCTTGCCCCCGAGTTTGTAACCGTCTGTGCAAACAGTGTCGCCGACCAAACCGACGAAGCTCGATGACATCACAGGGGTCGTTTTCCTCAGACGAGACAGGAGACACGGACAATACTCCAAAAGTGACCTCTGAGTTTTTCGATTTGCAAAATAATGGGAGCAGAGTTCGGTTTCCCTCAAGGACCGCCGAGAATTTCTAGAACAGATGACGCAGGTAATAGACATAAATATGCCACTTTTTTAAAGGCATTTCTGCAAGTAGGTGTTAGGTATTTCACTGAAGTATGCTTTGGCAGGTGAGTGGCGAAAAGCCGTGAAACCAAAACTTCAGACACTGCTGTTATTTTCCGTTCTGTTTATTAGATGTTTAATGGGAACGGGACGGTTCAGAAGACAGAATATCGGGCCGTCGGGGCTTTGAAGGAGGAAGTCCGGTTTGCTGTTTTTATGGAAAAAAAAGGGGAGCTCAGACTCAGCCTTGAGGAGATGAAGGCGGTGGCGACGTTGAACTTCAACCTCTGCGCCGCGATGCTTTGGAGAGAGATGCAGCGGGGAGGTGAGAAAATGATGAGCAGAGGTCGACGGGAAGTGTGACACAGAGGGCGAGGAAGACAAAGTGAGAGAGAGTTATCCGCTGTGATGGATTAGGGAGACGCAAACTACGCTTAACATTGATAAATTACTTGCAGATTTTTCTTTAGGCGACAACAATTTGACACGATGCACCTGCTTGACACCGGGCTGCATAGCAACATGAAGCTATGCGATCACACTTGAGTTATTTTTATACTTTGGGTTTGGGTGACGACAAAGGTAAAGAGTTTGCTGGGCGGAAAAAAATATTATCTTTCAGTCAGTGGCAGATAGATGGATGGATGGATGGATGGATGGATGGATGGATAGATAGATAGATAGATAGATAGATAGATAGATGGATAGATAGATAGATAGATAGAATAGTGGGTGGGTGGATGGGTGAATGGATGCATGGGTGGATGGATGGATGGATGAGTGGGTGAGTGGATGGATGGATGAATAGACGGACAGACAGATGGGCAGGCAGGCAGGCGGGCAGGCGGGCAGGTGGGTGGGTAGATAGATAGGTGGATGGATGGATGGATGGATAGATGGATGGATAGATGGATAGATAGATAGGTGGATGGATGGATGGATGGATAGATAGTCCCCCGATAACACGTCGTCAATGGCAACGTCTCTGTCCAAGATGTCCAAGAAACAGTTCACCATGTCATGATCTATTCTTAGCTCTCCATATCTGGAGCGAAAAAGGTCTTTGACAGTAAAGTTTTTGTTGGAGCGCACTGACAGTCTCCCAGCCTGCCAGATTCTGACTTGATAGACGTTTGACTCTTGGGGAATTCAGATCCCGAAAGGCTGAGGAGCTGTCGTCATGCCTCATTGGCGCAGGCGACCTTTACTTCCCAGAGATCTCAGAATGGATAATTACAGAGCGCCACTGAGATGAGCGTGGCTTGGAGACTGCCACCTTTCCATGGCGGGGTCAAGCCTGCTCCTAGAAAGGCTCAAAATGGGGGTTTTTTTTCAGAGCAATATTTATTTGAAGTTGACAACTCATTTCCTGGCAGGCGCTTGACGGTCAAAGTATAAAAGCCTAACCAAAATAAGCTAAATATATGTCGCCGCAGAGTGGTGGACCAATATCTGAGAGATTTTGGTGGTATTTTTCGCAAAATGATGCAACAGCGTGCAAGCCGGAGGACACACGTGGAGTTTCAACGCCACCTAATGCATCTGCTAACGCTGGAGCGCAGACAGGTTATATAACGGCGTTAATAAAGAGCAGCGTCGGCTTCCCTGCCTTTATTCAGAAACACAGCGCGGAGGTGAATCAGAAGGAGCCGCATTGTCATGAGCGAGACTCAAGCGGACTGACCCCGCTGACACTGCGCTGAACTGTTGACATGAGTCGTCTTTCTGTCCCAGATTAGGTGCCGTTGATTGGGTAAGCTGTCCTTTGTGTTGTACAGCCCTTTTTCTCTCAGAGGGGATTAACCCCCGTGGATAGCTTTATAGTTTGTGTCTGCTGGACACACAGAGGCACCATTTTCACTGTCCACCTACACCTTTTTTTCCAAACTTGGGGCTGTTCAGCACAGGTAAACACAGATTCGAACTATAGCGGTGGCTCTGCTCTTTTGTTTCGGAAATTTAGGTTGTTAGACAGGAATTTTATAAATTTAGCTACTTAAGAATAGTTCACTTCCTTCTGCATGTATTGAGCAAACAAAACAGCCATACGGTCTCCTCCTTCCTAATCAGATTGAAAAAATAATGGATATTTTGGGAAATACACTGGTCTAGATGACCGTGATAACAATCTTTTCAATTTTGAGAGCAAACTAAGAAGCTTCCACAAGCATTAACAAGCCATCCATTAGCAATAATGTCCCACTCTGAATGATGCAGGCCCCTAAAACAGCTGGTAATTATCGTTTATCTGAAGAAGAAAAAAAGTCATGGTCGAGAGGTCTGCCCGCTTGACTGGACGTCTGCCCACCTGCCTCTCGTTCTCTACGCCACTCAAGGACAAATATAATCCCATAATGGCGGTCATTTTAATAATTATCTTGAGGTTCCACTGCTACCTCGAAGCCCCCTGCCCGCCTGCCCCCCTCATGCCTCCGCAGATGGGAGCAAGAGGCAGCGAGCGACTCCCATTTCCCATATAAAATCGGAGGAAAAGAACGCCACATGGCCTCGGATGCACAGTGGGTCCATTTAGCCCATTACATCTCATTTGAACTGTCATCTCTTTAGAATCAAGGGGGGAAAATGGAGAAATCAACCACAGCCAACCAGTCTAGAGTCAAAAGGTCAAAAGGTCAACATAGGGCTTTAAACGCCATCTTTGCCATGGAGACTCTGGACTAAAACCGACGTATTGGCACCTGTTCTGGTCCGTCAAAAAGAAAGAGTAGGTTTGGCAGAAGGTCGTACAGACTCGGGACCAAGTCCAGTGTGTTCAGCACACATGAAAACGTGGAGATACACGTTGGTTGAGAGATGCTGTTTCCATATGTCTAGTGTTTTCAGGGAAGGCCCAAAAATAAACCCAAATTGCTAAACCAGGGTTAAGATTAGGGTTTCATGGAGTTGGAGACAGGTTTTTGGCTGCCCCAAAGATCAAAAAGCTTGGCCGAAAGTTGCTACCACTTTCTGTTTTGGAGAAAACACAAGGACAGGCGCGAAATAGTGCACGAAGTTGGAGGGCCTTCTCAATCTCCTCACTTTACTTGAAATTTTCAAACATTTGGCTGATGAAAGCGGTATTCTCCTGCAGAGACAGACACGTTCCCATCAACGATCAAGCTTATCAAGGTTCATACTCCACAGTCATCTGTGCCAATAAACAGAAAATCAATAAGACTAGGTCCTTGCACCCTTCATTGAGTGACCATCCGTGAACTCTGTGACATCCTCACTGAGACACACACCAATAACTTTGTTTCCTTCAACTTTGCCAGACTTCCGTTAGATTGAAGGCATAGTCAGGCGGATCAAAGCCTCTAAAGTAGCTTGTTAAAATTGTGTTGTGATTACACTAAAAGTCCAAAACCTGCTGATATGCATCCAAGAATCCAATCTGCAGATGCTATTATCACCTTTAACCAGACTTATTTAATCAGAACAGGGGGCGAGGAGTGACGGCTTGTAGAAGCCAGCACAGGAAGAGTACAAGTAAGTGGGCCTATAAAGATAAAGAGCTGAGGTGGAGGACTTGGCAAAGCGGGAGATGGTTTTGCTCTCTAATTCAAGTTCCAATGAGCCCAGGAGGAGTAATGCTATATTATTTACGAGTGCAAAGTTTCTGTTATACTGTGAGGAATTTATTCTGCGACTGAGAAACCTGATGAAGTGTGTGTTGGGTAAGTAAGTGGCTCAAGGATAGGAGGGCACCACCTTCATGAACTCAGTGGCTCGCTAAACATTGGTCTCTGTCCAGTTCCACTCCTCCGTATTCCACATTTCTTTATTTTGTTTGCAATCTCATCCCGCCTCAGAGGCATCCCTCATCTTTAATCCACTGGCGACACTTCTTGGATTGGAACTGCACTCCCGGGGGCTGAGTCATCTGCAGTTTGTCTTGGAAAAATAAAGGATAGCTCCTGACAAGCTCAGCTCAGCTGTGTCGGGCACAGAGTCATCTGAGGCTGCCACGCCCTTGGCCGACATGACATGGATACAGTACACACACACAGAGTTGTGTATATATAGAAGTGCACACAGACTATTCTTAGTCGTCTTAAGGCTACAGGCACACGTGCTGCCCTGCCCACGGTTTGGATCATCTTTCAGAGACGTTGCCATTGACAACAAAGATCATAGGTGGGCAACAACAACTCCGCTGGCTGGAGCTCTGAGACTGGCACCAGGGAGTGGTGCTTTCCCAGCTGGCATCCATCATCAGAGCTGCTTGCTTCACTCATTTGAAGGGTGTTTCCTGGCTGTAAAGGGTGAGATTATGCCTACCAAGATCAAGGGTATCTCGCGCACTGGCATATCATGCACTTGGTGAGGTAATATTTAGAATCTCATCTTATTTACAGTAACATCTTATGTTGAGCAAGACGTGCTACAAGTCATGTCAGTAATTATCTTGGCATGGAGAATGTAAACAGCAAAAATTACAGCATCGCCACCTCTAATGTCTCAAAAGTACATAATAAAGTTGTAGCTTAACCTAAGGTGAGCCAGCTTACTTTCTTGTCAAGGCAAGAAAGTAAATTCTCGGAGTCAGTCTACGCGCATGTTTGACAAATGAGTTAATTAAAAAGAGATTTCATTGCGCTGGTGATGGACCAAAGTGGGATCAAACTTCCTTGTGCATGGGCAAGCCGGACTCTTCAAAGCACAGGAGCGTCGTATTGTAGTAGAAGTACTCCATTGAGACACAAGTACTTAAAATAAGTGGTAGGATCCGGGATTATTTCTGTATTTGAGTATGAGGTGAGATTTGGTTCTAAGTCATCGAGTCGATTTCAGAATCTTAGTTATGTATTAAAATCCAGGCTGAGTGATGGAGAGCAGATAAGAGTTTTGTCTCAGTTTTACAACATAAAAATAGCATCAGAAATTACAATGAATTCTTCTTCTACCTCCCCACGACTTCTTGCCTACTCTTATGCACGGCTATGTTGTGTAACATGGCGTAATGTGACATGTTGTTTATTTTTCTCCATGCAGACTTGTTATATTTAGACTATTCCTGCTCTTACCTCATTGTCTGTGCCCACGTCCAGCATGATGGGCAGGCACTGCTGTGGCAGCACACCTCCACATGCTGTGTACAGGGCCAGCTTGCCAACTGGGATGCCCATTCCATTACAGCCCAGGTCTCCCAGTCCCAGGATCCTCTCTCCGTCAGTCACGCACACAGCCTGTCAATAAACACAAGGGTCGGCCAGGATGAAAACAACTTTATTCACCTTCCTGCATATTTAATTTCATCGCGCAACCAATAAAGCAGTGATCCGGCTCTAACTTTAACATCCCCCCTCGACTCAACACATAACCGAAAACACCACCTGCTAACCAGAAACATGTTTTTTTCCTCGGTGTAAGCCAGCTCCTCCCACACACTTCTGGATTTCCACTCGCCAGTCACCGGGCTTATTAAGCAGCAAATATGTTCCTCTGGGTTGATTCCACAGCATGAAACAAATCAATTGTGTAAGACTTATCACCGGCGAAATGTTTCATTCCTTAATTCCGGCCGCTTTATTTTTCCATGATCAGCGTGACGCAGATAGCTCTGGCACAAACCTTTTACGGGCTTCACCCTCCCACAATTTGACAGCTTTTAAGAGCGCTATTAATTCCCCCACTTGAATATTGAAAATGTGGACCTTAATTCCATTAACAGCCAGTTAATATGTGACAGAGGCCACTGAGGCCCGACTGCCCCGGCTCTGCTCGCCCCCCCCCCTACTGTAATGTTTAAAGTAGGGTATATCAGGTGTGTGAACGATAAGACCACCCCGGCAATGTGAGTCTGCATGTCAGCGGCGAGGTAAATGCCCTACTGTTGACAGCTGCGAGCAGGTGGCTGAGACTGCAGGTATATTCGACATGCCAGGAATGCCTGCAGGTTTCGTCATTCTGACTAGATTATGACTTGCACATAGTTGCTATACACACAAGATTAAAGGAATATTTCAGCTTTCTGGGCAATCAGCCAGGTCAATTAACCCCTACAGGGCTGACGACAACAGTGAAATGTGGAGATCCCTGCAGTGCATTCCTTATCTTCAATAGTCGGCTGTAAGTAATGCTAATATAAAGCCAATGTAGGTCTCTCAGCGTTCATTTGGGGATCCTCCTTCGGGCCAATCAAGAGCAAAAGAAAGGATTTGATAACGCCTCAAACACATTGGAGCGTTTTATTCTTGTGAAGCAAATGTGAAGCATGTAATAGAATCTTGCATTTTTCGGGAACTGCTATGGACTTTACCTCCATAAACTGAAAAGACAGCTTTTTCTTTTTATTTCTTTTCGGCTCTGTAAATGTGCCTGGAGACTGTCTAAGTTTTTGCTCTGAAATGTGCACTGCAGCCAGAGACCAACACTGGGCTGTAATATAACTTGCAAGTTTCTTTATTTACACACTTTACAACCTCAGTGAAGCAGTATATGTTGCTAACAATCCGTCAGCAGATTTTCTTCTCCTGCAAAAAACCCACTGGATCTTTGTAAACTAGTGCAATGTGCCACGACACAAACAGTTGGTCTACTTCTGCTGGGAGCATTTCTTATCAAATTTGATGCAATTTGCGGCTAAATCGTGTATTTTGAACATATTTTTCGACTGTATTTTAAACTTTTTAAAAGCTGAACCAGGTCTTATCTTCAAAATAAGGCAGCTCTTTCTGTCAGCAAATGTTTTCTGTTTTCTTTGCCAAAATATATAAATAAGACAGAAGGGCAGATGATGCTCAGCAGCATTTTATCACAGATAAGAAGCCGTGTGATTTGTGAAGTGCTGTCATTGGCCTGTAATGGATCATGTTCATATCTGTGTCCTCATCCCTCACCAGTGGGCCAAAAAACACATAAGAATTCTCTGCTTTATTAACGCAGTGATGCAGGACCGATTGTATACGTTCTGTGCCACAACTACATGGCAATGGTGTGAGTGTTGCCACATTGGCAACACATTTCAGGTGATGTTATTTACCCTGACGTCCTTCTCTGGCCAGTTCTGGAGCAGCGAAGCTATGTGGCCACGGTCATGAATAGTGATGAAAAGCCCCCTGCAAGACAGAATGACAAAGGAGAACATTTAGCTTGCAAATGAAGTAAGCCACACCGAACCATATTTGAAAGTTCTTCAATCACTGCGCGGAGAGAAGAAAAAAAACTTGGCAAAAACAATGAAACAATTTGTAGATGAAAAACTTTTATCCACCCACTGATCTACGAAAGAAAAACAGGTCTCAAACTGTTTGAAGTTTTTTCTTTTCTTTCTATTCCCTTCATCAAAGCGAGACTTCATTAAATACTGATGGCACCTGGGATTTTCATGTTGAGCCCATGGCCTCTGCAGGGAGTTTACTTTGGCTCCCTAAGTATCCATTCATCCTCCTATTACCCACTTTTCCCTTTTTCTACTCAGTGGCATCAATGTGTCTTCTGTGGGACAATCCCGGGATAAAGAGATCATCTCTGCGTGTGGGGTCCGGCTATATAGCTCGCTCTCGGCAAACCCATCTAGTTATCCTACATGAGGCCAACGTGCCGGTGATGGTGAAAACAACACCTCCTTTAAGAATATCTGAAGAAAAATGAGTAGATTATGATGATTAAAAATGCTTTGGCAGCTCAGGGATGAGGTCTGGCCCAATCGGAGCAGGTTTTCCAAATAGCCTAACACAAGTAACCAGGTAGCCATCTAAGGCTGGAAGAGTTAAAGCGTTTAGCTCTAAACAACTTCAAATGGATGATATTTAGCCTGAGGAAGCTGGATTTGCTAAATGTTTTTGGTGTGTGTGTTGGCGCAACGAGCACATGGCTCCAGTTAAAATGGCTGAGGAGCTCACACATGGTGACGCAGGCCAGTGGCCCCGGGGCTCGCATTGTTGGTTCTTTCTCAAAAAATAAAAACCCTGTTTTGCCTAATCTCAAATCTGTTAGTCTGAGATTACAAATTAAAGGTGCTTCCATGAGCTTGTTCGGCCATTCTGTTTTTTTAGACATACAGTATTGCGCTGATCGGCTTTTCCAACATGACAACTCTGGAAAAATGACTCTCTGGGATACAAAAAGACAAAGCAAGGAAGA